>JAXIVJ010014636.1:0-33837 GCA_036785665.1 Chirona hameri
ACTTCCTAGGCCACGCCACGTCGATTGACATTGTACAATTGTCGAATACTTTAATCCCTTCATTACCAATATTTTTCCATTAGCCCGACTTTAATTAAACTGGAGGGGGTTATTCTTACCTCGTATTCTTACCTCGTTGGGTTCCATCATGACTGGTTTTATGAGGGGAAAGTCATGAAGGAAAGAGAGAACCCTAGATGAATAAGACGCGCCAGTCCTTGCACATTACCTATCAACTGAGTATTGCAAGCAATATTTTACTGGAATTGTGCGTCTTACGGGTATATGTCTTTTAGTTTTGCTGTATTCGTGAAGCTATGCCTTCGGTATGTCGTTGATACCTTAAGCAAGCTTGTGGCAGTATTGTGTTAACATAATTAAATAGCAATATAGGTCGGCGGTCGCTTAATCTAGGTAGCTGTACTTATACATGTGGCAAGCATGTATAGGTACTTATACATGCATAGGTCGCTTATACATGTATCAAGCACACATTTGAGGCGGTTGAGATTAGGCGCACTTACAGCATCCAATGGCAGCGAATTCCACAGTGAAATACAGCGGATAAAAAAGGAGCGCTTTCGTGTGTCGGTTGCAGTAACAGGGGGGGGAAACACCTTGTAACAGTGGCCTCTGGTTAGGGTATGGGGGGACGCTGGAATAAATCATTGGGCGAGATACAGGATTGGTCATTGAAGATCTTCCAGTACTGAATTACGTCGGCCCGCAACAACCTGCCTTGTACTGAATATAGTTTCAAAGCTCTTAATCGTTCTCCGTAACTGAGTCCCGCCATACCATCAATGTGTTTTGTCCATCTCCGTTGAACACGTTCCAGTGCACGAAGATCTTGCGCATACCCTGTAATCCATACACACGAACAAACAGTATTCTAGGATTGGACGAATGTGCGATGTAAGAAGGAGCAACATTACCCCGCGCACTGCAGGGGCTTTGCGCCGAACACGAACTGCAGGGGGGGTTGATTTCCGCCCCCCCCTGAGATCTCGAAAACTACGCAACGTAGCGAGAAGCAGAAAAAGGCATTTGATAGCTTCATGCATGTTCTATCGAAAGTATTTCAGTGTTCTTTTAGGTCAGGTAAAAATTGAGGTCACCAGAGGTCATCAAAGGTCAAATTTTCCAGTTTTTCCTGTTTTAGGATATCGCTTCAGAAATTCCCATATATCTCAGAAACGATGATAGTTAGAAACAAACGGAAAAATCAAACGCCAGCCAGTGAAATTTTAATCGCTAAAGTGTCCTCAGATTTTATCTCAGGTCAATATTTGAGGCTCCAGAGGTCAAAAAGGGGAAAAATGCTCTTTTTTTGCTAAATCGTTTTTTGCTATTAACTTTGTACTTAATAAAGATAACGGAAAACTGTTTACGCCATTGTGTTTATCTTCTCAATGCTCTTTGAATGATATATATGGTGACCTTGTTAAGTCAACTTAACAATTTAACCCAAGGTCAAGGTCAAGTGGTGACCCAAGTAGGGCATGTTGCATATGGGAAGACGTGTCTCGACGAGAAAAACACATTGATGTCTGTTTTACTTCTCTATCTTCATTATGTTGAGAGTTATTGACAAAAAAGTGATGGTGACCTCGCATGACCTCAATGACCCAATAGGGGTCACTGAACAAAACTTACACTTGTATCATCAAGAATATCCTATAATAACATGATCCAGAAGTAATTGGACTAGTATCATGCATATCCTTGAAATGGGAAGCATTTGTATATTTCCCCATTGACTTATGGGGAGGTTAAGAAATTGACCTGACCTTAGGTCACCGATATCAAAATTCCGAGATAAACGAATTGTAAGTACTGATGCCCTCATGACATCCTGTAAGTTTCAACCTGATCGGTGAAAGATTCTGGCTTTGGCACAACTGCAAACATTTGTGGTGGTGGGGTCCCTTGACCTGGTCTGGTGACCTGACCTGAGATGACCAGAGTATATTTTTTTCTTCAAAGTGTGCGCAATTGATGTCCTAACAGGTGTACCAAAACTCGGCGGCGCTGCGCGCCGCCGTTTTTTCGCTATCTTTGAAAAACCTGAGGGGGGGGGGGCGGATATCAACCCCCCCCCCCCCCGCACCTGCAGTGCGCGGGTTAAGTTTAGAAAGCGACACACTGAATTTTCAAAGACTTTCAGCCAACCCTCCCGCTTTGTGGGCTGTCGATTGAATATGGTCATGAAATTTCAGGTTAATGTTCACAAGAACGCCCAAGTCAGTGGCTTTGTTGACCACTGGAATCAATTTTCCATCCAAAATGTAGGAGGGCTGGGTGAGTTTGGTATAGGGTCGGTCTAGAAAATCGAAGAACAACACATTTTTTACATTCATGTTCAGGCCCCATGATAAAGCAGTCCCATGAAGAGTGTTGATATCATCTTGCACATCCTGGCACGTAAGGGGGCTAAAATCTGACAGATATTTGTGCTCAACGCAAGTGTAGATTTTGAAATCATCAGCAAACATCTTGTAGTTACTCTTCAGCTGTGATGCAATACTGATAACATATATCAGAAAGAGAACAGGGCCGAGCACAGATCCCTGAGGGACCCCACTCAGCACTGCTTTAGGCTGGCTGATGTGACCCTTGACACACACTCTCATGGATCTGTCTGTTAGGAAGGAAGTGATCCATTTCAGGATGTTACCCCGGATTCCAAGGTTACACAATTTGTCGATCATCAGGTCATGCACCACCACATCAAAGGCTTTGCTAAAGTCAAAGAGAATCACGTCGGTAACATCCCCCATGCCTGTCTGCATCGACACTGCGTCATACACCAGGAGCAGTTGATCCATTGTGGACCTACCTGCTCTAAAGCCAAACTGGTGTGGATTAACCCGCGAGTTACTGGGGTATATTTCATAACGCGACCCACTGGGGGGGGGGGGGCTATTTCCCCCCCCCCCCCCTCGGATCTCCGGAACTACTGGACCGAATGTAAAAATGCAAACGGCATTCGATAGCCCTGGACATTTTATCGAGGGGAACATAATATTGTTGACCTCGGGGTCACCGATGACGTCACAGGTCAGGTCAAGTACAAAATGTTTGACCGTGTCAAAAAGTCTCGATGGATGGAATTGTCGCGCAAAATTGCGATATTAAACGCATAAGCTGTCGATAAATCGGTATGTTTCGTGTGTCTGACACTTCTAAGTACCTTTCTAAGCTGTTTATGACCTTGGGTCAGGTCAAGGTCATCCGAGGTCACGAGGTCAAACTGCAGATTACGGTCATTAGGCGTTGTAACACATGTTTATGGGGTTGTTTTTCGTCTAGAACGCGTAAAATGACCTTAGAACATTGTTTGTTCCATATAAATAGAAGTAAAAAGCAAAAATGGAAATGCGTTTTTTATGCATAGTAATGCTGTGAGAGGTGGTCGATTTTTGTCATTTAAAGGTCATAACTCAGTCATTTTTGAAGATATCGACTTCAAATTTGGTACACATATTCACCGCACACGTCTCGATCATATATATTCCGGTTTTTTGATAATTTTGATTTTTTCTTGAAAATTTTGTAAAAACAAAACAAAATGTATTTGGATTTCTCAAAATTTTGAATTTCGAAACAACTCAAAAATCCGAGATAGCAGTTTGATAACTGGGTCCATTGTGAGTAATTTGGTTTATGCCAATTGAGTTTATCTCAAACATAGTACCTTTGACAGCGTTTTCCGCAAACCATTATTTTGCAACCAAAACCGAAGAACATGACGTCACTCTGACGTCATTCCCGGTTGACCTATCAAAACCTCATATTTTTCCTTTTGCCAACATGTGTAGAATTGATTTGAGAGAAGGTACTGCAAGTTTGATGACGATAGCTGTGTTCGTTTAAGAGTTATTGCAAAATAACGGGAGGGGGGCAAAAAATAGCCCCCCAGTAACTCGCGGGTTAAAGGGACATTGCCACCTTTCTGAAAGTTGTCAAATATACGCCGGTTGTACCCGAAAATAGGAAGTAAGTGCTGCTGAAAACGATGGTGATGTTTTTTTTCGAAAACGACACTTAACTTGATAAAAATTAAGTTGTTTCAATTTGGTATGATGACGTCATATTGAGCTCTAGAGAGCTATATAGAATCCTTTACGCTGCCAAAGTATGGCACATTTTTTCGAGACAATTCTGGCGCTTTGAATACAAAACAAACCAACCATTGAAATGTATGTTTCTTCGTACACCACCGTCAAACTAGGAGCAGATTTATTCGAAATGAGTTTGATATTTGAGGCATCTCGATTTCGCTGAAAATTGATACACTGACCATATCCGATACGCTGATCACGAATCCAATGTTTTTGATCTGGGATTGTTTCGTACCTTACGAAATACGGACGGTCATACATTCATACGAACAGGGACGTAGGAACTATGTTCAAGTTGGGAAGGGGGGGGGGTCCGGAGGCATTCTGAAGTCGATTCTTTCCATGCAACGCCCATAGGCGTAATGGTAAAATCCAAAATGTTGGGGGGGGGCGGCTGCCCCCCCTGTTCCTACGCCTATGCATACGTAGGTCCGCCGGGTATCTCGATTTCGCTGAAAATTGGTCCACAAACCATATCCGATGCGGTGATCACGAATCCAATGTTTTTGGTCTTGGATTTTCGTATCTTACGAAATACGGACGGTCATACATACGAAGGTCCGCCGTGTATCTCGATTTCGCTGAAAATTTGTGTACGGAGTACAGACCATACAGCATACTTAGGACACTGATCACGAAATCTTCCGTTTGATATTTCTATTTCTATTCTTGATGATTTTATTTCGCAGACAGTGTAATGCTTTCTACATTTATTTTCGTATCGCAGTGCAGGAAACAATTAACAGTATCATACACGACATTGTGCCCACCCTTGACTAGCCAGATGCAACAACCTGATCAACTATTATCAAACCGAAATGTGCTTCCTTCACGAATAATGCGACAAAATGCATCCTTTGGTTACCAAAACCACACGACAGTGTCCCTATTCAGCCTTTACCGAGCAAAATAAAAAAGGTACCGTACAACACAGCCATCCAGATTATTTAAATGAGAACGATCTGCTTCAGGCAAAAACGCAGGTGAAGGGAAGGGAAATAGGCCGGCCGGAAGCGGGCGGCCACCTTGTTGCGCTCGGTCAGCTGGCCAGCTCTGCCTGCCTCCTCCGAGGGACGCTTGGCCGCTGAGCTCGGCTCCGACTCGGACTGGGGCAGACGCTTCTTCACTGCCTGTGGGTAGATGGGCGGTCAGCTCATGGGGGGGGGGGGGGCTCGGGGCATGGCACGACCACACCAACATACAGTACAACAACCAGTGTACAACAACCAGGGTCAGACACAGCAGCAGGTCACAGGGGTCAGACACAGCAGCAGGTCACACGGGTCAGACACAGCAACAGGTCACACGGGTCAGACACAGCAGGTCACACAGGTCAGACACAGCGGCACGTCACATGGGTCAGACACAGCAGCAGGTCGCACGGGTCAGACACAGCGGCAGGTCACACTGGTCAGACACAGCAGCAGGTCACACTGGGTAAGACGCAGTGGCAGGTCACACAGGGTCAGACACAGTGGTAGGTCACACAGGGCCAGACAGTGGCAGGTCACACAGTGTCAGACAGTGGCAGGTCACACAGGGTCAGACACAGTGGTAGGTCACACAGGGTCAGACACAGTGACAGGTCACACAGGGTCAGACACAGTGGCAGGTCACACAGGGTCAGATACAGTGGCAGGTCACACGGGGTAAGACGCAATGGCAGGTCACACAGGTTCAGACACAGTGGTAGGTCACACAGGGTCAGACAGTGGCAGGTCACACGGGGTCAGACACAGACACAGTGACAGGTCACACGGGGTCAGCTGATGCAGCGGCATGTCACATGGGGTAAGACACAGGGTAACACACTTTCTGTCAGTGCACCATGTTATGTACAGTATGACGTCACAGCAGCACATGGTAACATCAGAAAAACAGAGGCATTGTGCACCAGGGCAGCATTTCCATGTCTTCTGATGAAGCCTTTATTATTATAAATAGGTTAGGTTAGGTTGCATTAATACATCGGACAACTTATTATCGCTGTAGGTTTTGTCTACAAGATGGTCTGGGGGCAACAGATCCCAGTAGGACTGCAGCGCAGTGAGCGGATTGTTCAAATGTTGGTCCCTGCAACCGTAATTGCTGTAAAGGTTAGGTCAGGTTTGATTATGTTATTATAATTGTTTCCTGACACACCCTGGTTAGGTTTAACGGCTTCTTCAGCAGAAATATGGAAATTTTGCTGTGGTGCACAATGCAGCTGCTTTTATGATGTTACCATATGCTGCCATACTGTGAATTACACGGCGCACTGACAGGTACCTGCCTTAGTCGAAGATTACCTACCTGTATCATTTTTGGTCAAAGAACCTTACATTTCCATAATTTATAATTTTGCTCACTGAACAATGAACAACATCACTAGCAAACATATTGATAGAACACCACTGGCGGATACAGTTGCAGTGGATTACCAGTGGGCATAGCCCTGCCAAATGCGAAGAAAAAAAATGCAGAAAATTGGCATGTTTCAGCATTTTATATACAATATAAGCAACTTTTATTTGGTGAAATGTGTTTTGAAATCCTCCTCAGGGTAACAGAAAAGTACAATTTCCTCCTTTTATTTTTTTAATGTGTCAAACCCTTCTTTTCAATCTTAAAATAATGGCATGTGGCACATTTTCCCACTCAATGTTGTGCAAAGGTATCCGTCATAGGCGTCGGATTACCCAAATGATTTATCCTAATGCTAAACAAATTACCTTTTGTCTGGCTTATGCTCTTGTGATATTTGAAACGATAATCACAGCATAATTAGTGAATACGTTGATAGGAAAATAGGAATCTGTTGGGCCGTTGGCTGTTGGTAAATGAAATAGCATGACGACTCACCTGCACGGATGGAGTTTCCTATTCACATGGTGTGGCCACTGCCCCACCAACTTTGTGTTATGCCCCACCAACTTTTGTCAGATTTGAAGGTTTCCTGGCATTAATATGGCAATTTTTCACCTCAATAATGTAAAACATCCGGCCAATATGGCATTTTGCCCCACCAACGTTTTCTGGGAAGCTCCACCCATGCTCACCTGTACACCGTAGTAGAAATATTTGATTCGCCACACACAACATAGGGCATTCGATGCATACCTGATTGCTCTTAAATGGAAATTATTGACTTAAAAAGATTAAAACTGGTCAAATGTTGATGGCACGGCGTAACACATCAATCAACAATCAAACATCGCGATTCGCGATCATAGAAAATCAAAGTTTCTTTCTAAACAAGTACACCCGGCCATAACGAGAGCTGACGTCATCGGTACAAAACTCCATATAAGGGTGGGCCTTACTAAGGCCCAAATTTTAAAATCACAATTGCATTTCTCTTAGACCAGATAACTGTGTTTGTTTTCAATGTTACCCCCCTAAGTTTCGCTCTATGGCCACTAACTTAGCTATCTCAACTCAAAACTAGTGTTAAGGTGGGAATGTCCCTTTAAGGAGCTCATGAGATTCAAGGTAAGGCGTGAGTGATTTACATAATATACGCTCCATCTGCTTGGATGGTACAGAAGTTAGACTGATTGGTCGGTAGTTAAGAGGGTCGTATCTTGGCCCTTTTTTGAAGATAGGGACAACCAGTGACGTTTTCCAGTCAGATGGCAGGGCAACATCCCGAAGTGATCGATTGAAAATAACCGCCAGAGGATATGCTAACTGTGTAGCACAGTTCTTCAAGAGAAGAAGGTGAACTTCATCAGGCACCATGGCAGAGTTGCCATCAAGATCCAAAAGCGCTTTGAGGACACTGTTCTGGGTGATTGTGATACAATCTAGTGATCCATTGAATTGCTGATGAGGATGGGGATTACATGCGACAGAGCTACTGTAGACAGAGGAGAAAGATTCTGCAAATAGCTCAGACATGCAGCTGGGGTCATCACTAAGTTGACCTGATGGTACTCTTAACCCTATTCCCTGCGGGGGAAGATTCTGCCTCCTCCCCCCCCCCCCCCCCCCGGTGGTTTTCACTTGCCGCTTCTAAACCGTTAGGTTCGTCCTGAAACTTTGTGAGTTTGTGAAATTTTGAACAAATTGGTCTAGCAGAGGCGGTTCCAGGCTCCTGTTTCGGGGAGGGTGTTACGAATGCGATTTTGCGTCGCAAACTTCCTTCGTGATTTGCAGTGCAATAAATGCGTCAGAAACAATTGCAATGTAATATGCATCATAGATACAGGGATTGTACATATTTTTCGGACAGAGGCGCACTCAGGATAAACAAAAATGGGAGGCGATACCTATCCTCAAATTAGGTCCAACTTAAAATTAGTAAGATGATAAAAGCGTTACGCGCATGGTGCCTCCCATGTTTTTTTCCTGGATCCGCCTATGCGCAATATATCAAATTTAACAAATTACAGCATATAATGCCCACACGTGACGTTCATGTCGTCTCAAACAATCACGAACAGCACATATTTGTTTCCAGAAACTCCCCCCATTTTACATTTCCTGAATACGCCTATGATTTTTTTATTTAGTTTTTTGTCTTTTGATATATTCAATACCAGTACATTTGAAGCTCAAAAACGTTTGGAGCATGAAAATCGGTCGAGCCACATGGCCGCAATGACCTTTCGAAAAACACCCAAAACTTTCGGATTTTTTGCCCCCTGCCCCTCCCCCCATTTTTGCACAAAACAAAAATGTCGTGGTCCAAAAAGAGAGATCTTGTCATGACAAATCGAATAGCGCTTTCTCCATCGAAATCGACCGAGCGGTTCTCGAGATCTCTGAGGGGGGGCAGAATCTGCCCCCCCCCCCCCCCCCCGCAGGTTAACATAATTATGGCCGCCCGCAGGGAATAGGGTTAACGGGACAACAGAGGGACGACCAACCTTCTTCTTTCTAATAAAGGAATGGATGAACTTGGGGTGTTCCCTGGATCTCAGGATTAGGTCCTCCTCATATTTGGCTTGGGCTTGAACTGCATATTTTCGACATTGTTGATTGAGACTGGCAAAGCTGGTAAAGGAACAACGTGCCTCTCTCGAGTGGCGGTCTAGATGCCTCCTCACTGACTTGTAACGAGACCATGCACAGCGTCTCCGATTGATGAGGCTAGTGGGAGGTCTGTTTGACCATGGCCGCTTACCATCTCCCTGTGGCTTGAGTGGAACACAATATGCAGTGATCTGATGGAGTATTGAGGAAAAACGCTCAAGGATTGGTCAGTGTTAAGATATGCTAGTTCAAAGTCCCAGTCAATATTCCTCAGTTTGAGGTTTGCTGCTCTGAACCTCCCCTTATGCCAGTTCTTTTGGGTTGTCACCAGGCCAAGTGATAGTTCATCAGAAGGCATACTAGCAAATATATAATCAAAAGATATGGCACAGTGGTCACAGCCTGGCAACGGAGCCATGCCATCCAGGGATCCCACTCGGTCAGGCTCAGAAGTTATGACTAAATCAAGGGTGTTTCCTGATTTGGGGTAAGTTGGTTCAGTGATCCATTGGTGGAGACCCAGATAAAAAATGTGTCAATAAACATCCTTTCAAGGGAGGCAGGTTAAAATCACCCAACACAATGACTTCTTTACCACCACAAAAGTCCAGAATGAAGGTACTCAGGCGTTCATTTGCTTCCATCGCATTGGAGGGGGCTCTGTACAGGCAATTCGTACAAATACATTAAACAAGGTAAGACGTAAGGAAAGGACATTAGGCAAGGGATGTGAGACAGAATCAATCAGCTATCTGTTGTGAATGTAACATCACACATCATGTTTGTACACATGCCCACAAACATCATGGCGAATAAGAGAATAGTCAGCAATATCCACAATAGAACTGGGGAGGTGAGACAAGAGATGAGTCTCAGTGGCACATAATATCCCAATTATGTCTTGTGATGTTTTCCACAAGCACATTCAACTTAGATGGCAAGCCATTGATGTTTGTGTGCATAATTTTCAAGACGCTAGTGTCGGAAAGGTCAGTTGCACAGTCTGAGGTACATACTAGTTTCCTGGAAGGACAGGTGGGGAACACTCTCAGACACATGGGACGTGGCTCATTTCCGGTCTGGGATATAACCGTGGGTGGACTCCGGGTCTGCGCAAGCTCTTCCTGTCTGGCCCTTCGACGAGCGAACAGCTCTGTTCTCTGGGCGTAGGTCAAATCTCTAGAGATATAGACTGAGTTGTAGTCAGTGTTTCACACGGTTTTAGCCTTTTCTAGCACAGTCTTTCTGTGGTCATTATTCATGATCTTGGCACGATATATATGGGAATGACCTGGGATGGGTGAGATGTCAGATAGTCCAAATTTTGCACCCATCACCTGTTCTGTTAACTGTTCAAATTTTGTAGCCAAGTCATTTGTTGATGCAGCTCTGAGTCCCTTTATTATCACAAATTGTCTGTGTTTGTCACGCTCTTTCATCTTCTTCAGTTCCTCATGAACGATTGAACGGTAGTTAACAGCAGGCTGTTGTGGCCTTGGTGGCTCAGTAGGGTGGGAAATGGAGGATGAGGCTGTGACAAAATTATGTGTTGGGACTGCAGATGTCAGGGCCTTAAAGGAAATAGTTCACCTTCAACATTAGTTTTAAACTGAGGTAGCAGTTTTGTAGCCCGTGTTGGAAAACCCCTATCTGCAAGTTTTCTCGACTGAGAAGACTCCAGCCGAATATATTTGAGTTTTTGGCGAAGGAATGCGGTGCTGGCGAAAGAATGTTGTACTGGTTCTAGCCCGGGCAGAGGCTATACCATCAGCCAATCAGCTTGCAGCTGGTGCTAGCAAGCGATCGCCGGCCGCCGGTTGGCACATCTCCAATGCGAGTCTATCTTTACGCGACTACTTTCGAATCTGATTGGCTGAACCATTGTTTACATTCGCATGACGTCAGGACTCTGACTCAGAGAGTATGCATATAGTTTTGATAAACAGTAAAAAAAAATACGGCCTTCTGTCCTGAATCGGCGCGATATAAGGCCATTTTTGACAATATAAAAAGAAATTGTATTACAAAATATAATCAAACCGTGTTGGGTAAAAAAATTCCAAGGTGAACTATTTCCTTTAACTTGATCAACAAGATCCTTTACAGTGCTGCAGATACCCTTGATCTGCTGGAATAGTTACGTTGGTCAAGCTAGCAGCAGGTTCAGCAGATTGATATCCATCTGTAGATTGATATTCAAACTGAAACGGACCCCTCAGATTGGGCCCAAAAGCTCCTAAATGATAGAACTTAACGTCCTGATCATGATGAGCATAAAAGCTAAGCTCGGCCCGCCCTAGTTAAGAAGTTACAATGGGTCAAAGGTCGAGGTCATGTGGAGCGGACCCCTACGATTTCACTGAAAATCTACAATATGATACAGTTTCACCTCTTGGTTACGATACGCATAAAAGCTAAGCTCGGCCCGCCTTAGTTAAGAAGTTATAATGGGTCAAAGGTCAAGGTAATTGGGTCGGACCCATACGACTTCGCTAAAAATCTACGACGTGATAAAGTTTCACCTCCTGATTACGATACGCATAAAGGCTAAGCTCGGCCCGACCTAGTTAAGAAGTTACAATGGGTCAAAGGTCAAGGTCTTCGGAGCGGACCCATACGATTTCTCTTAAAATCTGCAATATAATATAGTTTGACCTCCTGATTACGATGCGCATAAAAGCTAAGCTCGGCCAGCCCTAGTTAAGAAGTTGCAATGGATCAAAAGTCGAAATCATCTGGGGGCTAAACTTCATGAAAGTCAACCTTGAGCCTGGCGTTGACAAACGACGTTCTTCGGGTTCGTCGTGTGGTTGCGTCTTCTATCATTGTTATGTATTGTTTATATTGTTGGAATTTGCTTGCGTTCCTTTTAATTTGTGACCTAGGCAATGTACAGCTTTATTGCAATAATCGGGCAGTAATCAGTAGCTGTATAGGGAATAGTTCACCTTTAACATGCATTTTTAACTGAGATAGGAGAATTGCAGGTCCTGGTTCAGGTAAAAAAGGTGGGTTGTAGTGCAATGATTTCATTAATGCCTTGTGCCAATATGTCTTCGCTTGTATTTTTTGTTAGATGTGTTTATTATCACTATGCTGTTATGCATTGAATGCCTATTTCATTTACTTACCATTTTTTTAGTAAGATACTTCATTTCAATGTGTTAACATGATGGGATCCCAGTCAGACATGCATTCCAAGGTTATTGCAAATAAGATGGTCGGCTTCACCCCCAAAAGTATAAACTACATATATCATATGTAATTATAACCAAGGTTTGCTATTGTTGCAGACGGAAATGTCATGCAAGCCCTGGCATTTAAGCTGGAACTGTCCGCGGCACGCTTCAAATCCTCCAGAGATCCTCCAGGTTATCACCGACGTTGGGATGTCCTCTCAGAAGTTCTTGCAGCGCATGCACAAATTCAATGTGCACTCTGGAATGGGAGCTCTGGCAACAGCCGGCCAGTGAAATTGTGACAGCTCAGCTCCATGCCAGTCTGTGCAGGCGAGTGAAGCTCTATGCCAGTCTGTGCAGGCGAGTGAAGCTCTATGCCAGTCTGTACAGGCGAGTGAAGCTCATTGCCAGTCTGTGCAGGCGAGTGAAGCCCTATGCCAGTCTGTGCAGGCGAGTGAAGCTCTATGCCAGTCTGTGCAGGCGAGTGAAGCTATATGCCAGTCTGTGCAGGCAAGTGAAGCTCTATGTCAGTCTGTGCAGGCGAATGAAGCTCTATGCTAGTCTGTGCAGGCGAGTGAAGCTCTATGCCAGTCTGTGCAGGCGAGTGAAGCTCCATGCCAGTCTGTGCAGGCGAGTGAAGCTCTTTGCCAGTATGTGCAGGCGAGTAAAGCTCCATGCCAGTCTGTGCAGGCGAGTGAAGCTCCATGCCAGTCTGTGCAGGCGAGTGAAGCTCTGTGCTAGTCTGTACAGGCGAGTGAAGCTCCATGCCAGTCTGTGCAGGCGAGTGAAGCTCTATGCCAGTATGTGCAGGCGAGTGAAGCTCTATGCCGCCAGTCTGTGCAGGCGAGTGAAGCTCTATGCCAGTCTGTGCAGGCGATTGAAGCTCTTTGCCAGTCTGTGCAGGCGAGTGAAGCTCTATGCCAGTATGTGCAGGCGAGTAAAGCTCTATGCCAGTCTGTGCAGGCGATTGAAGCTCTTTGCCAGTCTGTGCAGGCGAGTGAAGCTCTATGCCAGTCTGTGCGTTCCCGAGGCGCGATGGCTACCGCGGCGGCAGGGACGGCTATGAGGGCGGCGGTCGCCGCTGCCCGAGACGGACCCGCCACCGCCGCCCGAACAGCCGCCGCCGCAGCAGCCCCCGGAGCAGCCGCCGTTGCCACCGGATGACTGGGCCGCCCCCGTCTCCACCGCCAACACCGACAGAGGAAGACGGAGATGCTGGCTCAGCAGATGACGCTCGGCAGCAGACGGCAAATTATCAGCACAAATGGGACCAGGCCCCTGGCCGGGGCCACCCGCCCACCAGAGGACAGCCTCCCACACGCGACGGTCCGCCAACCCGAGGTCAGCCGGCAGGTAGAGGGCAGTATCAGCCGGCTGGCCGCGGAGGCCGCGGCCACCATGACCAGTTCAACCAGTACAACCAGTACGGAGAGGAGCAGCAGGGATACTCGTAGGAAGGATACGACACCGACGCGTCGTACGTACAACCAACAGGGAGGCGGCTACGGCCAGGAGTACCCGGAGGAAGAACAGTAGAACGATGAGAACGACTACGGTTGTCGATTGCGGCGGTGACCACGCGCGACGATGGGAGGACGTGCGTCTGTCCTGCTGTTCGTTCTTCAATGTGTAAATCCACTTGCCCGCTGTGTACGCACCGCTTGTAGTGTTTAGATGTCTGTATGGTGTATGTGTAGAACGAACTTGCAAGGTTCTCAAAGTACAACAAAACTTATTGTACATGATCCATTACTTGTACATTGCGTTATGGTAATAGCGTCGTGATTGATGTTATGTAATTTATTTTTGTAATCAGTGTTACTTGATATGGCGACAGAGACGTTGGTGATCCATGTATGCTATTATCTGGCTAGTCGCGTCCCGCAGCGATACACAGTGTCCACATGACATCACGATTATACGTAATTAAAATCAGAACGCTGCACTAGATGTTCGTGCGAGTGTATTGCGAGTTCGTTCGCGGGAGTGTGCGATGTTCGTGCGAGTGTTAAACCAACCAATAGAACATGCCTCTTCCCACATGGGCTTTTAATGTCACCACCAGGGGGCAGGACAGGAGGGTACCAGGTCAGACCACCAGGGGCAGGACAGAAGGTACCAGGTCAGACCACCAGGGGGCAGGGCAGGAGATGCGAGGTCAGACCACCAGGACAAGAGGTACGAGGTTAGACCACCAGGGGCAGGACGGGAAAGTATCAGTTAAGACAACCAGGGGGCAGGCCAGGAGGGTACCAGGTCAGACCGCCAGGGGCCAGGAAAGGAGGGTACCAGGTCAGACCACCAGGCGCCAGGACAGGAGGTACCAGGTCAGACTACCAGGGGGCAGGACAGGAGGTAACCGATAAGACCACCTGGGGCAGGACAGGAGGGTACCAGTTCAGACCATCAGGGGACAGGACAGGACAGGAGGGTACCACTTCAGACCACCAGGGGGGCAGAACAGGAGGGTACCAGGTCAGACCACCAGGGGCAGGACAGGATAGTATCAGATAAGACCACCAGGGCGCAGGATAGGAGGGTACCAGGTCAGACCACCCTAGGGGCCATTGCAGGAGGGTACCAGGTCAGAGCACCAGGTGGCAGGACAGGAGGTACCAGGTCAGACCACCAGGAGGCAGGACAGGATGGTACCAGGTCAGACCACCAGTGGCCATGACAGGAGGGTACGAGGTCAGACCACCAGGTGGAATGACAGGAGGTGCCAGGTCAGACCACCAGGGGGCAAGACAGGAGGTACCAGGCCAGACCACCAGGGACAGGACAGGAGGTATCAGGTCAGACCACCAGGGCAGGGCAGGAAGTACCAGGTCAGACCACCGGATGGCAGGACAGGAGGGTACCAGATAAGACCACCAGGGGATGACAGGAGGTACCAGATACGACCACCAGGGGACAGGACAGGAGGTACCAGACAAGACCACCAGTGGAGGATAGGAGGATGCCAGATTAGAACCCAGGGGGGCAGGACAGGAGGGTACCAGATAAGAACCCAGGGGCAGGACAGGAGGGTACCAGGTCAGACCACCAGGGGCAGGACAGGAGGTACCAGGTCAGACTACCAGGGGCATGACAGGAGGTACCAGATAAGACCACCAGGGGCAGGGCAGGAGGGACCAGTTCAGACCACCAGGGGGCAGGACAGGAGGGTACCAGGTCAGACCACCAGGGGCAGGACAGAAGAGTATCAGATAAGATCGCCAGGGGGCAGGACAGGAGAGTACCAGGTCAGACCACTCTAGGGGCCATGAAAGGAGGGTACCAGGTCAGAGCACCAGGCGACAAGACAGTAGGTACCAGGTCAGACCACCAGGGGCCAGGACAGGAGGGTATCAGGTCAGACCACCAGGGTCCATGACAGGAGGGTACAGGTCAGATCACCAGGTGGCAGGACAGGAGGTACCAGGTCAGACCACCAGGGACAGGCCAGGAGGTACCAGGTCAGACCACCAGGGCCGGGCAGGAGGTACCAGGTCAGACCACCGGCGGGCAGGACAGGAGGGTACCAGATAAGACCACCATGGGGAAGGCAGAAGGTACCAGATACGACCACCAGGGGGAGGGACCGGAGAGTACAGGTCAGACTACCAGGGGACAGGACAGGAGGGTACAAAGTCAGACCACCAGTGGCAGGAGATGAGGTACCAGGTCAGACCACCAGGCGCCAGGGCATGAGGTACCAGGTCAGACTGCCAGGGGGCAGGACAGGAGGTAACCGATAAGACCACCTGGGGCAGGACAGGAGGGTACCAGTTCAGACCACCAGGGGGGGGGGGGGGCAGGACAGGAGGGTACCACTTCAGACCACCAGGGGGCAGGACAGGAGGGTACCAGGTCAGACCACCAGGGGCAGGACAGGAGAGTATCAGATAAGACCACCAGGGAGCAGGATAGGAGGGTACCAGGTCAGACCACCCTAGGGGCCATGACAGGAGGGTACCAGGTCAGAGCACCAGGCGGCAGGACAGGAGGTACCAGGTCAGACCACCAGGAGGCAGGCCAGGATGGAACCAGGTCAGACCACCAGGTGGCAGGACAGGAGGTAACAGGTCAGACCACCAGGGGGCAGGACAGGATGTACCAGGTCAGACCACCAGGGACAGGACAGGAGGTATCCTGTCCAGGGCAGGGCAGACCACCAGGACAGGGCAGGAGGTACCAGGTCAGACCACCGGAGGGCAGGACACGAGGGTACCAGATAAGACTACCAGGGGAGGATAGGAGGTACCAGATACGACCACCAAGGGACAGGACAGGAGGTACCAGATAAGACCACCAGTGGAGGACAGGACAAGGGCGGATTCAGGATATTTTAGGAGGGGTGGCCGCAGGCCAATTTAGGGGCGCCTTCCAAAGAAAGGGCGCCTTCACTGACCGAAAGGGCGCCGTCAATGGCTGTAAGGGCGCCGTCACTGGCCGGAAGGGCGCCTCGGGTCAAAAGGACCAGGTCATGACCTGTATGACCCGATGCTCGGTAAGTTACTTTCAAAAGGGCGCCCAAAATGGCGTCAAAACAGTCAATAGGGACGCTGCGTGCTCACGGGCTGTCCATCGCCGGGCGCCTGGCGGCGCCCGGCGACAGACAGCCCGTGGGGCGCCCTTCTGGCGGCGGGGGGAGGGGGCGACCGCTGCAGCCACCCCCTGGATCCGCCCCTGGGACAGGAGGATGCCAGATTAGAACCGAGGGGGCAGGACAGGAGGTTACCAGATAAGAACCCAGGGGCAGGACAGGAGGGTACCAGGTCAGACCACCAGGGGCAGGACAGGAGGTACCAGGTCAGACCACCAGGGACAGGACAGGAGTTACCAGATAAGACCACTAGTGGAGGATAGGAGGATGCCAGATTATAACCCAGGGGGCAGGACAGGAAGGTACCGGATAAGAACCCAGGGGCGGGACAGGAGGGTACCAGGTCAGACCACCAGGGGCATGACAGGAGGTACCAGATAAGACCACCAGGGGCAGGACCGGAGGGTACCAGATACAAAAAAACAAGGACAGGGCAGGAGGTACCAGATAAGACCACCAGGGGAAGGACAGGAGGGTACCAGATAAGAACCCAGGGGCAGGACAGGAGGGTACCAGGTCAGACCACCAGGGGCAGGACAGGAGGGTACCAGATCAGACCACCAGGGACAGGACAGGAGGGTACCAGATCAGACCACCAGGGGCAGGATCCTGACCCCCCAGTGGATCAGACACCCTGACCCCAGTTGTCTTACCTGGTACCCTGCCCCCTGGTGGTCTTATCTGGTACCTCCTGTCCTGCCCCTGGTGGTCTGACCTGGCACCTCCTGTCCTTCCCTTGGTGGTCTGACCTGGTACCTTCTGTCCTGTCCCTGGTGGTCTGACCTGATACCCTCCTGTCCTGTACCCTGGTGGTCTGACCTGGTAACTCCTGTACTGCACCCTGGTGGTTTGACCTGGCACCTCCTGTCCTGCCCCTGGTCTTATCTGGTACCTGCTGTCCTGCCCCCTGGTGGTCTGACCTGGTACCTTCTGTCCTGCCCCTGGTGGTCTGACCTGGTACCTCTTGTCCTGTACCCTGGTGGTCTGACCTGATGCCCTCCTGTCCTGCCCCCTGGTGGTCTTATCTGGTACCCTCCTGTCCTGCCCCTGGTGGTCTGACCTGATACCTCCTGTCCTGCTCCTGGTGATCTGACCTAGTACATCCTGTCCTGCCCCCTGGGTTCTTATCTGGTACCCTCCTGTCCTCCCCTGGTGGTCTTATCTGGTACCACCTGTCCTGCCCCTGGTGGTCTGACCTGGTACCTACTGACCTGCCCCCTGGTGTTCATATCTGGTACCTCCTGTCCTGTCCCCTGGTGGTCTGACCTGGTACCCTCCTGTCTTCCTCCCTGGTGGTCTGACCTGGTACCCTCCTGTCCTTCCCCCTGGTTTTATCTGGTACCCTCTGTCTTGCCCCTGGTGGTCTTATCTGGTACCTCCTGTCCTGCCCCTGCTGGTCTGACCTGGTACTCTCCTGTCCTGCCCCCTGGTGGTCTTAACTGGTAACCTCCTGTCCTGCCCCTGGTGGTCTGACCTGGTACCCTCCTGTCCTGCACCCTGGCAGTCTGACCTGGTACCTCCTGTCCTGCCCCTGGTGGTCTGACCTGGTACCTTCTGTCCCGCCCCCTGGTGGTCTTATCTGGTACCTCCTGTCCTGCCCCTGGTGGTCTGACCTGGTACCCTCCTGTCATGGCCCCTGATGGTCTGACCTGGTACCATCCTGTCCTGCCCCTGGTGGTCTGACCTGGTACCTTCCAGTCATGGCCCCTGGTGGTCTGACCTGGTACTATCCTGTCCTGCCCCCTGGTGGTCTGACCTGATACTCTCCTGTCCTGCCCCTGGTGGTCTGACCTGGTACCCTCCTGTCCTGCCCCCCTGGTGGTCTGAAGTGGTACCCTCCTGTCCTGTCCTGTCCCCTGATAGTCTGAACTGGTACCCTCCTGTCCTGCCCCAGGTGGTCTTATCGGTTACCTCCTGTCCTCCCCCTGGTAGTCTGACCTGGTACCTCCTGTCCTGGCGCCTGGTGGTCTGACCTGGTACCCTCCTTTCCTGGACCCTGGCGGTCTGACCTGGTACCTTCCTGGCCTGCCCCCTGGTTGTCTTAACTGATACTCTCCTGTCCTGCCCCTGGTGGTCTGACCTGGTACCTCTTGTCCTGGTGGTCTGACCTCGCATCTCCTGCCCTGCCCCTGGTGGTCTGACCTGGTACCCTCCTGTCCTGCCCCCTGGTGGTGACATTATACCATCATATACTGTCCCCCCGGTGGTCTGACCTTGTACCGTGACCCCCAGTGACCTCCTTACCCTGCCCCTGGTGGTCTACCGCTGAACTTCTGGTGCCCGACTGTCTTGTTCCCTGGTGGCATCGAGGATGCATCTTATTCCGTGTCGAGATGGTGGCAGTATTTTGACGAACCGCGCACACGCGTCACCCATAGTTCAACACTGTCGGAGATCCGCTGCAGGGGAAATGGGCAGCTGTGCTCGCTAGTTTATACCACGGTTAAAAAATATGGCGTATATCATACCATTTACATGCCTTCGTGTTTTGGTGGCGCAGTCACCCTTTACGTAGGGGCGGGGGGGGGGGCTGAAGTGGCGCGAATATTGTCCATTGCGTGTGGGCGAGGTTGCGAGGGAGACACGGGATGCCAGCGCCCGACCGACTTCCCGACTAGACGGTGTAAGGACCACAACATGGAATGAGTGTCGAGTTGCGTTGTAAATACTGGAACCGCCACCGGGCTTTCGTGTTGTGAGCGATGTTGGTATGTCCGGACTTCTGGCTCTTTATCTAGTATCGTGTATTATTGTGTGGTCATCGTTACTTTGGCAGATTGCTGCTGAGGTAATATAACGACATGACTGTCAACACTCAAATTGGTTGGAAAACGATCCGAATGAAAAGCCCATGTGGGAAGAGGCATGTTCTATTGGTTGGTTTGACACTCGCACGAACATCGCACACACCCACGAACGAACTCGCAATACACTCGCACGAACATCTAGTGCAGCGTTCTGATTTTAATTTCGTATAATCGTGATGTCATGTGGACACTGTGTATCGCTGCAGGACGCGACTCGCCAGATAATAGCATACATGGATCACCAATGTCTCTGTCGCCATATCAAGTAACACTGATTACAAAAATAAATTACATAACATGAATCACGAAGCTATTACCATAACACAATGTACAAGTCATGGATCATGTACAATAAGTTCTGTTGTACTTTGAAAACCTTGCAAGTTCGTTTTACACATACACCATACAGACATCTACACACTACAAGTGGTGCGTACACAGCGGGCAAGTGGATTTATACATTGAAGAACGAACAGCAGGACAGACGCACGTCCTCCCATCGTCGCGCGTGGTCACCGCCGCAATCGGCAACCGTAGTCGTTCTCATCGTTGTACTGTTCTTCCTCCGGGTACTCCTGGCCGTAGCCGTCTCCCTGTTGGTCGTACGTACGACGCGTCGGCGTCGTATCCCTCCTCCGAGTATCCCTGCTGCTCCTCTCCGTACTGGTTGTACTGTTTGAACTGGTCATGGTGGGCCGCGGCCTCCGCGGCCAGCCGGCTGATACTGCCCTCTACCTGCCGGCTGACCTCGGGTCATCCTTTCATCGACATCGGACCTGAAGACGCCTCCAGCCAGCCTGCTCCAGCCCTCCACCGCTTCCGGGTGCGGAACCCTGACCACGTGCGTGTGGCAGGGTTGTAGACCCTTAGATAGGTAGACTCTAGATATTTTTAAGTAGGTAGACTCATTAGATACAAAAAAAATTATTGGCAATAGGCCTCCTCCACGGTTTAGGTCCCCTCCAGTCTTGAGAAGTTAATTTGCAGTTGCCAACACGTTCTGTCGTGTGTGGCAATTAACGTAATCAGTTAGCCCCCATCCTTCCCCTCCTGAGCCACGACGATGGCTACCCCCCCGGAACCCCGCCCCCCCGACCCGCCCGACCCCCCTCTGGGGTCTTCCGGCGCGCGACCGCGCGTCCCCCTGGACGGCCCCCCTCCCCGCCCCCTTCAGGGGCCCCGCCCCCTTCAGGGGCCCCGCCCCCTTCAGGGGCCCAGCCCGCCCCGTCCAGGGGCCAGGCTCCCGCCCGACTCACGCACCCCCGACGGCCCGGCGTTCCTGCTTATGAAGCGGGACGACGGTGCTCCGTTTGGGTCGACCAACCCCTTCGCCATAAGGCGCTGGATACACTCGACCTGTGGCGGGGACGTGGCAAAGGCCAGGGTGATCCGGTCAGGAGCTCTCCTGATCCAGACCCTGTCTGGACAGCAGAACGTCCGGCTGCTGGCAGCCACGTCGTTCATCGGTGTAGCGGTGAACGTCGAGGCCCCCATCCACCTAAACTCGGTGGAGGGCCTCATGTGGTGCCCTGAGGTGGCTAGCCTCTCGGAGGAGGACATCCTCTGGGAGCTCGAGCCGCAGGGCGTAGTGGAGGTGGTGCGGCTCAGGCCCCAGAGGCAAGAGCAGCCCAACCCACTGGTACGCCTGAGGTTCGGCAGCCTAGCACTGCCCAGCCAGGTGTACTGCGGCTACCTTCGGGTAGACGTACGCCCCTGGATCCGCCCCCCCCCCCCCCCGGCAGTGCCGAAAGTGTTGGCGATTCGGCCACACCGACGGCGTCTGCCAGGCACACAGCCACACGTGTGGTCGGTGTGCCGGGCAACACCCGACAGACGGGTGCACCGCCGCAGCTAAGTGCTGCGCCGGATGCGGCGACGCCCACGCCGCCTGGTATCGGCGCTGCCCGGCTCAGGTGGCGTTCGTGGAGGCGGAGAACGGACGCCGACAGAGGCCCGCTGCCCCCCCGACGCTCTCCCCAACCTTGAGCCCCGCCGCCTGGCCGCCGCTGGCCAAGGACCCGGCCCACCGGACCACCGGTCCGCAAGCCCCGCCCCAGGCAACCCCATACCAGCAGGCTGCCCAGCCAGACCTGCCCCAACCCCGACCCGCCAGGTACGGCTACCCGCCCATGCCCGACCCGTCCCGCCGCTCAGCCGAGTCCACCCCGGCTCCCTCGGACGGACCCTCCCCTCGCCGGGAGACCACCCGTCGTTCTTCTTTTTCTTTTTTTGATTCTTTTTCTCAGCTTATTACAAATATTAACACCCCATGTCTGATTATGGGCGATTTCAACGCGCATAGTCGGGCGTGGGGCTGCCTTCGGAACTCTCTTCGAGGCCAAATTATGCTGGACCTACTGGACCGGCATAATTTGGTCTTCCTTAACGACCAATCGCCCACACACGTACACCACTCAGGAGGCGAGGTGACTTACAGCGCCATCGATCTCGCCTTCGCCACACCACGCATCGCGACTCTTTTTACATTTAACGCACAATCTGACCCTCTTTTTAGCGATCATTTCCCAATTCACTTAGAACTCCAAGTCCCTTCAGGACAGACTAATTTTTACTCTCTGCCTAGATGGAACCTTCGCAAAGCCGACTGGTCCTCCTTTCAAAAACACATTGACACTAGTCACCCCGCAGACTCCCAGACCGACATTAACACATTTTTAAACACTATTCTCGCATCAGCACACCAGCACATCCCACACACACGCACACACACACAACACCACCCGAGGCAGCGTACTGCCCCGTGGTGGAACACAGAATGCCAAAGAGCTGTTGCCCTCCGGAAAAGAGCATTTCGAAAATTTCAATCTTGTATAACTGCAGAAAACGAGCACGAAGTACGGAAAACCCGCTCTTTGGCTAAAACAATCATTGACAAAGCAAAAAAAGAATCTTGGCAGGAATTCTCATCTACCTTTAATCGATTTACCTCCCTCTCAAAAATTTGGACATTAATTAAATCGTTTTCAAATAAAAGACCACCGCCATACAAAATCCCACACTTACAAATACACAACACATCTTACACGCTTCCCCTAGAGGTGGCGACACAATTTGCACAACACTACGCTAGCATATCATCAACCCAACAATGTACACCAACTTTTACTAACCAACTTAACGATCAATTTCAATCTATTAGCTTTGACTCTAATAACGTAGAAATCTACAACTCTCCTTTTACCAACTCCGAGTTAACGTATGCTATCGGTAAATGTGGTAAAACTTCTGTAGGGCCAGATCAAATTGATTACTCTTTTTTTTAAAACTTGACAGAGACTGGTCTCACCAACTTACTAACAGCCTTCAACACCATGTGGTTTGATGGCACTTTCCCTGAATCTTGGCATAATAGTACGCTAATTCCTATAATTAAACCTCGCAAACCCAAATCTTCTCCCGCTAGCTATCGCCCTATTTCTCTAACCAGTTGTGCATGTAAACTATTCGAACGCATGGTTAATGGACGCATCAGGACATACATTGAATCAAATAATTTACTTTCCCCACACCAAAGTGGTTTTCGACCTGGTCGCTCCACTGCGGACAATTTAGTTGGTCTTATCGACTCTGTCCAGCGCGGCTTTCGAGGGAGAGAGGTCACAGTTGCCCTCTTTCTTGATTTGAGAGCTGCGTTTGACAGAGTCAACAAAACCGCACTTCTAGTAAAGGTCCATAAGGCCGGAATTCGAGGTCGACTCGCCAAATTTATCCAAAACTTTTTAGAAAATAGAACTTTTAATGTAAGGTGCGGCAACACATATTCTCCAAATCAAAATCAGGACCACGGTGTCCCACAGGGATCGGTCCTCTCCCCGACCCTATTTTTAATTATGATTAACGACATCTTCAGTAATATTAATAAGATCGACAAAGGTCTCAAATTTTCAATGTACGCTGATGACCTGGCGGTGTGGTTCTCGCACCCGAGTGTCGATCAAGCCAGCAAAATGTTACAACTAGTACTCATTGATATAAAAGTATGGTGCGACCAATGGGGTCTGGAAATTTCTCCAAGTAAATCTGCATCTCTAATTTTTTCAAAGAAACCTGCATATGTGGAACCCTACATTCCACTAAAATATAAAAATCAAACTATCCCTTTCGTCAAATCATTCAAGTATCTGGGAATAACGCTAGACACACGTCTCTCGTTCATCCCACACTTCAACGATTTAGTGCAGAGATGTACGCGACGAATTAATATTATGAAGTCATTGGCTGGTCGAGAGTGGGGCGCAGATCGGGCCACTCTCCTCCAACTATATACTTCCCTGATACGCCCAGTACTGGATTATAACGCATTCTTATTTGATGACATATGTTCCAAACAAATTAAAAAATTGCAAACTGTCCAAAACGCTGCCTTGCGCATCGTGACTGGAGCCTGCCGCACCACCAACACCACAAACTTACACATCGACACTAACATTCCCACACTCTGCCGCCGACGCAAATACACACTACTTAGATTCTACGCCAGAGCAAGTTCACACCCCACACGCCCAACATTCCACATTTTAAATCACCCCGCACCCACTAGACGACAAACACTACTACAAAAACGACACCCGCTTATCAGTCACAGAATCAGACAAACACTCACACTATTCAACATCGCTCACATCACCACAATGCCAACGCCACCACTCACACCTCACTGGCACGACACAACACCAGACACACACCGCCTCTTCACACACAACAAAAACACAGTCACCGCGTCAGAAACACTCTCACTCTTCCACGAACACAAATCACAACACAACACATACACATACATATACACAGACGGTTCACGGGGCGAAGGCCGAACCGGTGGTGCATTCTACACAAACACAGTTAGCAATAACTTTAGACTTCCCGACATAAATAGCGTATACACAGCGGAATTGTCAGCCATTTTATTAGCATTAATATACGTCAGAAAAGAAAAACTTAAGGAAGTAGTCATTTGCACAGACTCGTCCGCCTCGCTCACGGCTATTTCTTCGATTAGTGAATGTAGAAACCCGATAGTATTTAAAATCAGACAACTAATCAAGTATTTAAACAGTAAAAACAATAGTATTAAATTCCTCTGGATCCCAGGACACGCAGGTATCCCGGGAAACGAGGAAGCCGACAGACTTGCGAAATTGAGCCTAGAATTACCTTCAGTAAACCAACTTCCAAGCCCAGTATCAGACGTGTTAAATTATATTAATTCTCAACTTAGCGTACTGCGCCAGAGCGAGTGGGACGCCGCTCCGCATTTTCATCTTTATCCAATTAAGCCAAAAGTCCAACATTTTATATCTAGTCACCAGAATTGTAGAGAGAAGGAGGTAATTTTGGCGCGCCTCCGTCTCGGTCATACAAAAATTACTCATTATTATATTATGGAGAATCTCCCGCCACCAAATTGCCAACATTGCCCAGGTTATCCGCGCTACACAATCAAGCACTTACTTATTACTTGCCCAGTACACAACGATAAACGACAGAACATTATTAATTACACACAACAAAATGGCATCACATTAAATCTTCAAACACTGTTAGGTGATAGTTATCCTGAATTGATAGGTCTCCTCTTAGATTATCTCTACCAAACACGTTTAGCTAATCAAATATAACAGGGGTTTTTGGCCTTGCGCATTTTTGGCCCACCGCGCAGGTTTTTTCCCCTTTGCCTTAGACGCCGGGTTTTTTATTATTCAGGACTTTTCGCCCAGCTAAATACACCCCACAACCAGGTCTTGCCGAGGCGCCGGAGCCAGGGAGACTGGCAACAGTCTCCCGTTGTGGCAATGACGGCACCGCCACGGCTCCATCAACACTGACACTGTACAAGTGTATTGTAATAAAAATATGTATGCATGTGTGTCTCGTGTTTGACTTATTTTTGACTTTGAACGAAATACTTAACGTAATGCTAGATATTATTTTTGACCTTGAACGAAATACTTAACGTAATGCTAGATATTATATTTGACCTTGAACGAAATACTTAACGTAATGTTAGATATTATATTTACTTTGAACAAATAATTTTTCCGGGTACAAATAAACCGGTTAACGTAACTAGTAACGTAAAATAGCTGCCCTAGTCCCTAGTTTGTCCCGGGTCACATAAACCGGATAACGTAACTCTTTTCCTGGCAAATTGCCAGATGTCACTCCCCACCCGGAATATGGCTATAGGCCGGTCCGGGAATTTAAAAAAAAAAAAAAAACTGACCTCGGGTTGGCGGACCGCCGCGGGTGGGAGGCTGTCCTCTGGTGGGCGGGTGGCCCCGGCACGGAGCCTGGACCCATTTGTGCTGAGAATTTGCCGTCTGCTGCCGAGCGTCACCTGCTGAGCCAGCATCTCCGTCTTCCTCTGTTGGTGTTGGCGGTGGAGACGGGGGGCGGCCCAGTCATCCGGCGGCAACGGCGGCTGCTCCGGGGGTTGCGGAAGCGGCGGCTGTTCGGGCGGCGGTGGCGGGTCCGTCTCGGGCAGCGGCGACCGGCCGTCCTGATAGCCGTCCCTGCCGCCGCGGTAGCCATCGCGCCTCGGGAACGCACAGACTGGCATAGAGCTTCACTCGCCTGCACAGACTGGCATAGAGCTTCGCTCGCCTGCACAGACTAGCATGGAGCTTCACTCGCCTGCACAGACTGACATAGAGTTTCACTCGCCTGCACAGACTGGCAAAGAGCTTCACTCGCCTGCACAGACTGGCATTGAGCTTCACTCGCCTGCACATACTGGCATAGAGCTTCACTCGCCTGCACAGACTGGCATAGAGCTGCACTGGCCTGCACAGACTGACATAGAGCTTCACTCGCCTGCACAGACTGGCATAAAGCTTCACTCCCCTGCACAGACTGGCATAGAGCTTCACTCGCCTGTACAGACTGACATAGAGCTTCACTCGCCTGCACAGTCTGGCATAGAGCTTCACTCGCCTGCACAGACTGGCATGGAGCTTCACTCGCCTGCACAGACTGGCATAGAGCTTCACTCGCCTGCACAGACTGGCATAGAGCTTCACTTTCCTGCACATACTGGCATGGAGCTTCACTCGCCTGCACAGACTGGCATGGAGCTGAGCTGTCACAATTTCGCAGGCCGGCTGTTTCCAGATCTCCCATTCCAGAGTGCACATTGAATTTGTGCATGCGCTGCAAGAACTTCTGAGAGGACATCCCGACGTCGGTGATAACCTGCAGGATCTCTGGAGGATTTCAAGCGTGCCGCAGACAGTTCCACCTTAAATGTCAGGGCTTGCATGACGTTTCCGTCTGCAACAATAGCAAACCTTTGTTAGAATTATATATGATATATGTAGTTTATACTTTTGGGGGGAAGCAGACCATCTTATTTGCAATAACCTAGGAATGCATGTCTGACTGGGATCCCATCATGTTAACACATTGAAATTAAGTATCTTACTAAAAAATGGTAAGTAAATGAAATAGGCATTCAATGCATAACAGCATAGTGATAATCAACACATCCAACAAAAAATACAAGCGAAGACATATTGGCACAAGGCATTAATGAAATCATTGCACTACAACCCACCTTTTTTACCTGAACCAGGACCTGCAATTCTCCTATTTCAGTTCAAAATGCATGTTAAAGGTGAACTATTCCCTATACAGCTACTGATTACTGCCCGAGTATTACAATAAAGCTGTACAGCTGTCACAGATCAAAAGGAACGCAAGCAAATTCCAACAATATAAACAATAAATAGCAATGATAGAAGACGCAACCACACGACGAACTCGAAGAACAACGCAAGGCTCAAGGTTGACTTTCATGAAGTTTAGCCCCTTGATGATTTCGACTTGTGATCCATTGCAACTTCTTAACTAGGGCGGGCCGAGCTTAGCTTTTATGCGCATCATAATCAAGAGGTCAAACGTTATATTGAAGGTTTTCAGTGAAATCGTAGGGGTCCGCTCCAGATGACCTCGACCTTTGACCCATTGTAACTTCCTAACTAGGCCGGGCTGAGCTTAAATTTTATGCTTATCGTAATCAGGAGGTCAAACTATAATATATTGCAGATTTGTATAGAAATCGTATGGGTCCGCCCCGAAGACCTTGACCTTTGACCCATTGTAACTTCTTAACTAGGTCGGGCCGAGCTTAGCTTTTATGCGTATCGTAATCAGGAGGTGAAACTTTATCACGTTGTAGATTTTAGCGAAATCGTAGGGGTCCGCCCCAATTACCTTGACCTTTGACCCATTGTAACTTCTGAACTAAGGCGGGCCGAGCTTAGCTTGTATGCGTATCGTAACCAAGAGGTGAAACTGTATCATATTGTAGATTTTCAATGAAATCGTAGGGGTCCGCTCCACATGACCTCGACCTTTGACCCATTGTAACTTCTTAACTAGGGCGGGCCGAGCTTAGCTTTTATGCTCATCATAATCAGGACGTTAAAAGAAATAGTTCACCGTCGGAAAATTTCTCAGAACACGATTTTATTATATTTTTAATACAGTTTCTTTTTTATTTTCAAAAATGGTCCTACATCGCGCCAATTCAGGACAGAAGGTCGTAAATCAATAATTCTATGGTGTGCGTTATTGGTCTGCGCATGCTTCATGCAGTGCTGGCACTTTCAGACGGTACGGTATATCATATATGCGCCGAATTCCTTCGCCGAAAAGTCAAATATCTTCGGCTGGAGAGTCTTTTCAGCCAAGGAAAGTTGCAGATAGAGATTTCTCAACACGGGCTACAAAACTGCTATTTCAGTTCAAAACCCCATGTCGAAGGTGAACTATTTCCTTTAAGTTTTAAGTTTTTAAAAAAAGTCATTTAGGAGCTTTTGGGCCCAATCTGAGGGGTCCGTTTCAGTTTGGATATCCATCTATAGATGGATATCAATCTGCTGAACCTGCTGCTAGTTTGACCAACGTGGAATAGTTGAGCAATGACCAGTGGCGGTTCTTCCATTGAGGAAGATGAGGCAGTGCCTTACCTAAATTAGCCAAACATATAAAGTATAATTTTATTTTCCCTAAATATTCAATAATTTTAGTAGGATTATCAGAAATGAAATATTTAATAGACAAAATAATTTTCCAAACAGTTAAAACGCGTCTCATTGTCCTGTTTTTCCAAGATGTTTCTTGGTATCGATAGGCGCAAATCAGCCTAGCCATTGAAATTTAGCATTGTGAAAACTTTGGCTGTGAGGCCCTGCCTCACAGCCTAAACGCGTGTTTCGCCCAGATCTTTGGCGGTATCTCAGCCTAACAGCACGCGCTGAGTTTTCGCCGGGCGCTTCCGTTCCGGAGAAATTAGATGCGGCGTCACCGCGGCAGCAGCAAAGAACCTTTGTGAGAGGCGCCGTACCCGTGATTACAATGTTTCGGGATATTTTGAATGTGGATAATTTTGAATGGTTTAATATCTTTTTTGTAATCTCCTTTTAATGGCAGATATCATTCACTTATGTAATAGTTACATATTGCTGCAAGGAGATCGGTGGGCCGTGCAGACTTGGATTACAAATAGGACATTATATTTCGATGCATTTTTCTTAGCCGTGTCCTTCGCATACAGGTTATAAGCTAAGCTCTATACTTATAGAGCTTAGCGCTTGTGCGAGGAACATACTTGTGATAATTTAACTGTTTTTACTGTTTTCCTGTTTGATAAAGGCCTGTGGCCAAAATATTACGTGATCATAACGTTTTGATAACATTGGATTTGTCATATTTTCGAGGAAAAAGTCGTGATATTTCGTTTTTTAACTATTGTAACAGGTGATAGATGAAAAACAACAACTTCTTCGGAAATCTTCATGGTATATTGTTCAAACGACTCTATATTCAATAGGACCTGCCAGGCGATTTGCTCATCGCTGTTTGGGATACATATTATAGTTATTCGTGTTACATAGAAGGCTATTTCATACTAATTATAAGAATTGGCAACCACCTGTCCGTCTGTCCGTTCGGATGTCATTCGATTGCTTTGTAACTCCGCGCACCTTGAAGTAAAAACCGCGAATTTGGCATGTTAGTGGGAATGTATAGGGTCGCACTATCGTAGGCAAATTTTGCGTCGATCCATGATCACAATCGACTGCAATTCTAATTATTCTTAATATGCCGTGAATATCAGAACTTATATGCCCCTTCCGCCTGCCACTGGACTGGCTTTTTGCTTTCGGTGGTCATGGGGTCAGGGTCAGGGGTTTGATAGATATTTAGGAGGTCGGTGGTGCGATACAAAGTCACTGGCGTGTTTTTTTATATCTTCTTCATAACCTCAGCGCATCTCACAGTTTTGCATGCTGGCCGACCGGGGGTGCCCGTAACTGTACAGGAGGACGGATCGTCCCAGAACCGGTGACTGCCGCCGGCTCGTTGTGCGGGGTAGTCGTGTGTGGACGGCTGGTCGAAACGGATGCGGATGAAGTAGTTCATGTACTTGGAGTAATGGATGAAGTAGTTATCCAAAAACCACCTCGGTGTGTATGCTTTGAACGTATTTTGGCAGAACTTGAACGAAATGGCTGGCATATTTAATTTGATAAATTTAGTCCGAAGCTGGATACATTTCCTAGGTCAAGACCCGGCCAGTTTGAAGAGTGAGAACCAGTTTGAATCTTTGATTACCGAGCGGAGCGAGGTCTTCCGTTAACTAGGGGGAAAATCTGCGTATGAGCGGCCCGACCGCAGCCATGGTTTTCAGAAGCATATTTCTTTGCAGCTATTCGGTCGAAGTGACTGAAAACTTGCACACAAAACACGTTCATGTCGTAAAACTATCCGCCGGTGTTTCCTTACAGCAAGCACAAAGTGTGCCTCAACAACAAATAGGGCACATTCACGCCATAATATGAAAATTTTCTGCTACTGAAATTCCATTTAAATTCCTGTCAACTTCCTTCAAGAAAAGTACAAATATTATCCTGATCCATTCCATCCTTCCATTGCACTGATACTTTTTCCAAATACTTTTATGATATTGAAACCTGCAATATTTCCGAACACAGTATTAATTTATGTCTCCAAAACTGGGAGGATAATCCCCCCAGCCTGACGACAGGCGAGGGAGGGAGGACGGTGCCCCCCCCCCCCCCCCCCCCCCAACGGCGACGCCCTTGGATGTACCCATGACGCCACACTATTCGCTGCCTTGGCTGAATTGTATCTAAGGCCTTCGAATGAATGGTGAATGAATGGATGAACTTGACATTCAATCATAGCAGACGCCAATCTTGTGTACCAACTTTTAGCTGCCATATCACAATTGTATTTTCTATAAAGTAATTAAGTACCTACATCTGTAAGTACAAATAAAGGACTCAAGGATATATGATTACAAATTACATGTAATTTGAGCTAAGAATAAATTAAGTTTAATATCCTTTGGAACGAATTCAGCAAACAAAAAAACAAGCAAGTCTGCTTACTTGGGGGGACGTCCCCCCCCCCCCCCCCCCCCCCCCCTCCCTCTGATTTTTTAACTGGGGGGGGGGGGTGGGGCGCGTCCCCCCCCCCGCCGTCGACGCCCATGCAGGCGAGATCAGCTGAACATGTTCGTTAACTTTTGTTCCCAAAAAATGCTTATCTTGGAAGATATTCAACTTTTAGTTTTAAGCGGAAAGTTGGCTTGGTGACGTCATATGATTTTTTTTAATAACAGGGAAATCCTTTGTGCTGCCAAATGTATGACACAATTTTTTTGTCGACATCTATTGCGCAGAAAAGGCGAATCATCCGGTGTCTAGATTGGCTTAGATTACGAACCACCCGGGGATCGAGAAATGAAGACGAAAATATTCCGAGGCTGACCTTAAAACAAGTCGACTATCATTACCAGTTGGCTAAAGAGAAGACGCTGTCTGTCGGTTTAGAGTCCCTATTCAAATACACATGGGCCTTATTTTTTACAGATGTCAAAATCAAACTCCAATATCTTTTTTATTAGATCATTGTGTTTTTGTTAACTGCTACCATACTTAATTTCAATGCCAAGCCATCAAAATGGCTATCTCAACTCAAATATAATGTTAAGGTAGGATAGTCCCTTTAACATGCAGTCGCACAATGCTTGTCAACCGGCAGAATGAAGAGTCAAATCGAAAGCCTTACGTGCCGCGTGCCTTACGTGATACGTCCGTTTGTAGCGGTGAAGCATTATCCGTGGTGATCTGCATATATTTTTCAACCTACTAAAACAAAAATCACGAAACAGCGCCCTCCCCCCCCCCCCCCCTTGACTGCCTCACCTACGTTTGACCCCGGGCGCCGCCACTGGCAATGACATCATTGACAGGGTTTCTTTCCACTGGATGGCGACGTCCCCCTGTCAAGCCGACAGTTTGTGCACATGAAGCTGATACCAGCACCATCATAGTTGGCAATGGCATCAATCATGTGCTGGGGCAAGCCTGAGCACATTTCCGAATTGTGCACCAAGCGTTCACATTTGTCACACCCAATCGCAGAGTCCACAGCATCCTTTGAGCAAGATACACAGTGTCACACCTGGCTGTTGAGGATCTGGAGCGTCTTTGACAGTTGATGTACTAGTGCCAGCAGACCTCCCTCTCCCTGCATCAGTTCTCCTGCCTCTAGTCTTGGGTCGTATAGCAATAAGTATTGGCTAAACTTAAAGTACATGCAGCACATGTACATGCAAGACACATGCAGATGTTTAGACAAGGCAACAAACAAAACATGCAGAAACAAAACAACAAAAAGTGGACAAGCCGCACACATGTACACAAGGCTAGCGCCAGGGGAGCAGCACAATCCAGAGCTGAGGAGCATGCAGGGGATGAGGTTGCTTGCAGAGCCAATGTGAATGGAAGGAAAGGACAGACAATCAGTACTGCCAAGAGGCTGAGGCTGGCAGGTTGCAGGTAATCATGCAGTGCTGGCAGACCATGCAGTAGCAGACGATCAGGCACCGTTCACCGTTGCACAAAGCGTCGTCCACTTTAGTACAGTTGCGCACAGTTGCGAAGAGCTTTTAGCACAGAAATAAAAATAAAAAAAATATGGGAAAATACAGTTGTTTACAATTCTAAACCACCCAAAATGCAAAATCGTTCGCTTCTGCCATGGCTCACAAATTGCGCATGGCGTCAATTATGCTAATTGACGCTGCCATTAAGGGGTGTCGGGCTTTTGATTATATCGAGTAAGGTTGAAATACATTCAACGTATATCTACAATATAAGATATTAACCCTCGCCAAGGTGGGGGAGTCATTTTGACCCGCCCCCTGAGGTTCTTCAGTAACAGCAGGAAAACGGCGGCGCGCAACGCCATCAAAGTTCACACCGCTATTAGTACATCAATTATCCACATTGTGTGAAATTTTTGACTTCAGGTCATCTCAGGTCAGGTCACCAGGTCATGCCAAGTGACCTTATCTCCAAAAATGTTTGTGGTCGTGTCAAAGCCATGTGTAGTCTTTGTCCGAGATATTTGAAACTTGCAGAATTTTATAAGGTCAAAAGTACCTACAATTTGTTTATCTCGGATTTTGTTTTATCGGTGACCTAAGGTGCAGTTCCTGACCACTCAATTATAAGTGAATAGTCGGCGCCACCTTCGCCGTGCCGGTGGGGGGGGGGGGGGGGGGGTTAGACCCCACCCCCCCCCCTTCTAACTCGAAAACTAAAAGGGCTAGAAAGACGCAGAAAAAGGCGTTCGAAAGCTCTTGACAAACACATTCGAAAGTACTTCGGATATTGTTTTCCTCAAGTCCATATTGAGGTAACCAGAGGTCATCAAAGGTCAGATGTTCCAGTTTTAGGACTTCGATTCGAGACAACAAAAACAAAATCGGGATTTGTGATAGCTAGGAGCAAACGGGAAAAAGCATTCGAAAGCTCTGGAAAATTACAATCCTCATGCTGTCCTTCAATTTTGGCTCAGGTCAAATATTTAGGCTCCAGTGGTCAGCAAAAGTCACAGCCTATTTTTGGCAAAACTGTTTTTCGCAAATAGCATTTTACCTAATAAAGATAAGGCAATAACTATGACGCCATCGTGTTTTTTTCTCGTCAAGGAGCTTTGACTTATATTAGTTTTGATCAGGTTAGGTAAAATAAAAAAAAATACCTAAGGTTAAGGTCAAGTGGTAACCCAAGTAGTTCATGTTGCATATTGGGAGACGTGTCTCGACGAGACAAACACAATGGTGT
>JAXIVJ010014637.1:0-5000 GCA_036785665.1 Chirona hameri
GGTAGGACTGCTCCAGAAACCTCTGAGTGTTACAGAAGCTTGACCTTACCGGTGGTCACTGACCACACGTTGCACTTGGATAATCAAAAATGGCTTAATATGGCATGATACTGAAATATCTGTAATTATCTGATTTAGGAAAGCAGCTCCCCTAAACAAGTTTTGAGTGCTGAGGCAGGAAAAAACGAGGCGGTTCATTTTTTTCCAGAAATATTGTATCCAAGTCTATCGTCAGAGCTGCATAATCTTACACACTTGCCCACGTGCGAAGGTGACAGTTTTGGAAAAACGATGGGATTTTTGCGGCATTTCAATACAAAAAGCGATCAGATAAGAATATATTTCCTCTTCAGAAAAAAATTGTGATTAGTTAAATTTTTATAGTTAGATATAGTTACTCTTCAGCAATTTGGTGCCTAGGAATTTTGGTGAAAACTAAGTATGTTGGCGTCAGGATATATTCAATCCCAGGCTCACGAATGGTAAAGGAATTCCCTACGGTGCCAAAACTTTGCAAAAACTAGATGCTGGGTGCTACTATATATATCGCCTTGGGCGCTACAATATCTTACCCACACGGTCAGTGGGCCTATTCCTTCACCACTATGACAGTGACAAAGTGCGCGAACTTTGGATGTGACAATTCCATGAAGGTGACACTTCAGACATGCAAAAGTTCCTTCATGTGGTGTTTCCCGCTGAGCTGCCAAGAAAATCTGCTTGGTGGTTTGTGTATATCAGAACGCTTTCATCCGGTGTGACGTGTGTTGAAGTGCGGCTGGGCGATGTTGTATGGAGTTCTTTAAGTTAAAATTAATTGTTGATAATCACGATGGGTTCCCGTGAAACAGTAATTTGTGGCTATTGTGATGTGGACGCTAGTGATGGTCCTTGGAAAGGAAAACCACAGTATTTAAAGCAGGACATCAAAAGAAAACATGCTCAGCGCTTATCGGAATTCGGCAAGAAACCGCGAGTGCGCAATCCATTCTGGGACAAGTTGTTTTCTACGCAGGCTGGTGGTGATGCAACAGGTAAGGCTGAGACAAGGGGTGGGTCTTTAATTCTGGCTCATTTTCAAGGGCGGGTCCAAAATGGCGAACACGTTGGTGTGTGTGTGGGGGGGGGGGGGGGAAGGTCCAGTGGCGGATCCAGGGGGGAGGGGGCCATGACCCCCACCCCCCCTTGGGCCGTGAATGGGCACCACCGCGCCGGGGGCACCAGGGGGCACCACCGCCCCGGGGCACCACACAACTAAAAAATAAAGAAAAATAAAGCAAAAATGAAGCAAAAAAAAATAAAATATAAACATAAAACCCAAAGTAAAGCGAAAAATGCTGCGACGCTACGCGGCGCACATCATTTTCAGTGTTCTTTGAACCAAGGGTACCACTGCGCCGGTGTACCAGGGGCACAACCGCGCCGGTGCACTAGCGACACCACCGCGCCGGTGCACTAGCGGCACCACCGCGCCGGTGTACCAGGGGGCACCATCGCGCCGGTGTACCAGGGCACCACCGCGCCGGTGTACCAGGGGCACCACCGCAACGGTGTACCAGGGGCACCACCGCGCCGGTACACTAGCGGCACCACCGCGCCGGTGCACTAGCGGCACCACCGCGCCGGTGTATCAGGGGCACCACCGCGCCGGTGTACCAGAGCACCACCGCGCCGGTGTACCAGTGGCGCCACCGCGCCGGTGTACCAGGGGCGCCACCGCGTCGGTGCACCAGCGGTACCACCGCGCCGGTGTACCAGGGGCACCACCGCGCCGGTGCACCAGCGGCACCACCACGCCGGTGTACCAAGGGCACCACCACGGGGGGGGCACCACCGCGCCGCTGCACCAGGGCACCACCACGCGGGGGCACCAGCGGTACCACCGCGCCGGTGTACCAGGGGCACCACTACGCCGGTGTACCAATGCCACTACCGCGCCGGCGTACCAGTGCAGGGCCACGACGGCGCCGGTGTACCAGGGGCACCACCGTGCCGGTAGGCGGCACCGTGGGGCGAGGGGAGGCACCGTGCCTCCTTGAATCCAGGAGCGGGAAATAATGGCCTGGTGCCGCCATGAAATCACAAGCATTGGTCGCTGGACATTTTTTTCTTCTCGCGTAATGATGTTAATTAGAATTGCTAAATTATGCAAAAATATCCCTTCATGCCTCCTGTCCCTTGGGCTATGAAGGGGCACAACGTGCCTTTATACCAGAGGCAACAACGTATCGGACTCGACGGGCCCTGAGGGCCCTCGGGAGTCGGGATCCGCTTCCATAGGCGGTGGGAGCGGGGTGGGGGGGCACCGGGCACCGTGCCCTCTTGAATCCAGGAGGATGGGGGAGGCGGGGCAGCAATGCCCTGGTGCCCCCATCAAATTGCTGGTAACCTAAGGTAGATTCCTAATATCTGATTTTTTTCCGTTCAACGCCTACAGGCCTAATGTTAAAACAAGAAAAGCTGGGGGGGGGGGGGGGGGGGTACACGTCAGCCGTGACCCTTGTTGAAATGGATCCACAATACATTGCTCATTGCTGTACTTCTACATTACGACCAAAGCATATATTCGTATAATACTAATTTTACTGGACGCGCCGCCACTGGCTCCCAGTGGAGTCAAGTTGTACGGACGAATGTTAGGTGACTGGCATTATTTTTCCCAAATAAACTATGCTACCATTGACTGTGCCTCACTTATCAAAGGATGTTTGAAAGTTAGAGATATAAATCATGCTGAGAGTCATTGTGACACATTTTACGTTTTGTGTTGTGTTCGTTACAGTCGTGACAATTTTTGCACCTCTGTCTATCGAATGCCGACTCAAAAGTCAAACATGACCCCCTAAGACATGTATTGTCTGACGACTCACACACCCTGTCCTCTGATGTCACATATGTTCTCGGATTTTCAAACCCAGATTACACCATCTTGACGAGGTCCTGAAATCCAAAAGCGGCCATCACGTGATTCCATTTGGAAAGCCAATAATTCGTTACAAATGTCAGTTCTCCCTAACCACGTCTTCGATGCGTCCTCGGATAATCGCTTATTGCAGAGTCCTCAAAAGACACGTTATACAAGTATAGGTGTGTGTGTGTGCGTGCGTGCGTGCGTGCGTGCGTGCGTGCGTGCGTGCGTGCGTGCGTGCGTGCGTGCGTGCGTGCGTGCGTGCGTGCGTGCGTGCGTGCGTGCGTGCGTGCGTGCGTGCGTGCGTGCGTGCGTGCGTGCGTGCGTGCGTGCGTGCGTGCGTGCGTGCGTGCGTGCGTGCGTGCGTGCGTGCGTGCGTGCGTGCGTGCGTGCATGCGTGCGTGCGTGCGTGCGTGCGTGCGTGCGTGCGTGCGTGCGTGCGTGCGTGCGTGCGTGCGTGCGTGCGTGCGCGCGTGCGTGCGTGCGTGCGTGTGTGTGTGTGTGTGTGTGTGTGTGTGTGTGTGTGTGTGTGTGTGTGTGTGTGTGTGTGTGTGTGTGTGTGTGTGTGTGTTTGTGCGTACGTGCGTGCGTGCGTGCGTGCGTGCGTGCGTGCGTGCGTGCGTGCGTGCGTGCACATTCAGGTCACCGAAGGTAAAAAATTTAAATTGTTAAATCTAACCAAAAAGGCATGTTGCTAGACTAGCTTTGTCTCAGAAATACAGTGATGGCATTGATTTGTCTGTATGTAGTCGATAAAAGCCAAAAGACGTAATTTGAAAATATGACGTCATAAGTTACCCATACTTTAGATGTCATAAGTCAGTCAAAAATAGAGATATCAGTTTGAAACTTGGCATAGTAGTTGCCTAGGTATGGTTCGCTGACATGTCTTCCGGTTTTTTGAATATTTTAGAAAATTTTGATTTTGTGATCATTTTCCCCCAAAACAAATGTTTTAAAAAGTTTTTTGGGGTTAAAAACTTTTAAAAAAAAATCCGAGATAGACAGTTTTTAGCCTTTGCAATTATCTATCTTTTGAAATTTGTATTGCATTTTTCTTCAAATGTGGCATTTGTACAGATTGGCAAAGTTTAGCTGATTTTTGTGTAAAACTCGTGTGTAGTGACGTCACTAAATTCGCTATAACTCGGGAGAAGAAGAAGAAAAAATTGCACACAAGACGTAAACATGATTTATAAGAAGGTATCCGAAGTTTCCCGTTGATAACGCTATCAGTTTTTTAGCTATTGCGAAAATTCATCAGGGGGGTCGTTAAACGCCCCCCCCCCCCAGTCAATGGTGGGTTAATCATCAAAGACGTTGCTCGTTTTTACCAAAGTTGCTCGCTTTTCCTCTTTTGTTTTTCCACTAGATAACGGTAAACGTTCATTTTTAGCAAAGGGCATACCCAGGGGCGTAGGAACTATGTTCAAGTTGGTGGGGCAGGAGGCATTCTGAAGTCGATTCTTTCCATGCAACGCCCATAGACGTAATGTTAAAATAAAAAATGGGGGGGGGGGGGGTGGCGGTTGCCCCGCCCCCTCCCTGTCCCCCCCCCCCCCCCCCCCTGCTCCTACGCCTATGGGCCTACCCTACACACAGAATAGCAAATGTGTCAAGTTTTAGCTTCCAGCAGTGCTGGTATAATTCCACCGATGGTGGCCGTTCGCTCATAATTTGAGCTAAGCAAACCAACCTTTCAACAGGTACATGTTAGTCGAGAAGAGCTAACATTGCTATAGTAGTGTTGTCAGCTGCCCACTGCTGTAAAAAAGCGAATCATGAAATGTATACGTAGCACTGTATTGTTTTTGTTTGTTTACATTTTGCTATTCGTAAAAGCATGCACAAGTTCATTTATAAATGTTCGTATTTCCACATATGAGAGCTCCCGCCAGCGCCACCTCGCGTTAATACGCGGCTTCACCTAGCGAGGGAGTGCACGGGCCTCCGACCAACGGGTCGGCGACCCGTGTCACCGGCCGGCCGACCGGCCCTGACCCTGAGGGCCTGCCGACTGGCCCCCAGGATCGGTCTGGTTCTGCCATGCCTGGGCAGCGGGATGACGGGGCCTGTTGTACGAGCTGCGGAT
>JAXIVJ010014637.1:10000-33836 GCA_036785665.1 Chirona hameri
CACTGAACAAAACTTACACTTGCATCATCAAGAATATCCTATAATAACATGATCCAAAAGTAATTGGACTAATATCATGCATATCCTTGAAATAGGAAGCATTTGTATATTTCCCCATTTACTTATTATGGGAAGGTTACGAAATTGACCTGACCTTAGGTCACCGATATTGAAATTCTGAGATCAACAAATTGTAAGTACTTATGCCCTCATGACATCCTGTAAGTTTCAAACTGATCGGTGAAAAACTCTGGCTTTGGCACAACTGCAAACACATTTTGAGGTGGGGTCACTTGACCTGGTTTGGTGACCTGACCTGAGATGACCCGAGCATATTTTTTGTCTCAAAGTGTGCGCAATTGATGTACTAACAGGGGTGCCAAAAACCCGGCGGCGCTGCGCGCCACCGTTTTTTGCTATCTTTGAAAAACCTGAGGGGGGGATCAACCCCCCTGCAGTGCGCGGGTTAAAGCTGGGAGAATTATTATTGATTCACACCCTCACAATCATAGGCGTAGGGAAGGGGTCCCGGGGCCACATGCCCCAATTTTTTGCCTGGTTATCCAACAATGATAACTGGCCCCTCACTTTTGAGCGATTTCACTCTCTTCGATCACTGATATTTGTTCGAGTAAAATGCTTTAAAATTGGAGGAATAACGATGAATTCATAACCCCGCAATGACATAAGCATACCTAAGAACCGGGGGCCCGGGGAGGCCAGGGCCCAACGTTTTAGGTAGAGTGAGCCAACAATGTTAACTGCATCCCCCAGTTTTTAACGATTGCTCCCTCTTACATCGCTGGTGTTGATTCGGTATGGGTGACTTCAAGTTGTTATGATTACACTTAATCTTCAACCCTCAATAAAAGCTCATAGACGTAGAAACGGGGGCCAGGGGACCAAGGCCCCACTTTTTGGACTGGGGCCAACGATATTAACTGCTCTCCCTACTTTTGAGCGATTTTCCCTCTTCAATCACTCGGATTGGTTCGAGCTTAAAAGTTCGGAGACAAATTCAATTTCACAAACCCACAATAGCAATCAATAGGCGTAGGCGGTGGGGGCTGGATGGCAGATGGCTATGTCCCATTTTTTTCAGCTGGGGGGAAGTAATGCCATCTGCCCCTCCCCCATTTGAGCGATTTCTCGCTCTTCGAACACTGGTATCAGTTCGACAGGTTCGAGCTTTGAAGTTTGAAAAATAACATTTAATTCACAACCCCACACATAAGCGTAGGCACAGGTGGGGCCACCGGCCGGGGAGGAATGGCCCCCACTTCTAGGCTTGGGGATCCTTTTGAGCCGTTTCTCCCTCTTCGGTCGCTGGTATTGGTTCAATATCCGTCCGACCGAGTAAAGTCCGCCCCGTAGCTCAGTCGGGAGAGCGCTAGACTCTAAAATGATCTGCCCCCCCCCCCCCCCCCCCCCGGCAACGTGGGTTCGAGTCGCTTCGGCGCTCGATATGTTGGTTCTGGTGGGGATGACCTGTGGCAGGTGGCAGCGGCCGCATTCAAGGTCAGAAAAAGCCAGTGTGCTGGCGGCATATTTAGAAATGTCGAGTACAAAATCCAGACCTATCATACTCAGAGAGCCATAAGTCAGTCAAAAATATAGACATTGCTTTGAAATTCGGTTTGGGCATCGTCGATACATCGTTCTTTAATATATATTACAATTGTGTATTATGTTAAAAACAAAATGATTTGGTGAATTTTTATCTCTCCACAAAATCAAAATTTTCAAACATATAAAAAACGGAATATATATTTGGAGAACCAAGTATGGACGATGCCCAAAGCAAATTACAAAGCAATATTTATATTTTTGACTTACGTATAGCTCTCTAAGTATGATAGGTCTGAATTTTGTATTCGACATTTCCAAATATGCGGCAGGATATGCCTTTGCCTTTGCGAACCCTTTAGATCTATCCACTTTTGGGTGATTAATCCCTCTACGATCGCTCGTATTGATTCAATATAATTACTTAAAGGGATTATACGGGTTTCCGCCCTGAAAGGAAATGCACTCTTCTGCAGTTGTATGAACTTCAAACACGTTTAAGACATATATCAGGGACTTCAATCCTCATTTAGTCCATTATTTCAGCAATTATCAGCGTTAAAACGTCGACGTTTTTCGGGACTTGTATCAGATAACGAGTACTTGATCGGCATTACTGTCCACCACTTTTTCATCTTAGAATCTGCATGAAATTCGATGGTGCAGTAATGTGCGCGGCTGAGACAAAATAGCGGTTACGAACTCGGAAGCAAGCTGCCGTACTTTGAGTTGAGTTGTTGACCCTGATCTTTACAGACCTTGGTTGACCCCTTATACCAAGGCGGTATATATCGCCTTGCCTTATACCAAGATTACTAGACCAAACCTTATACGGCCTTGATCGGACACACGACTGGCGACGTGCGGCGACCTCGGTTCAGCAGCAAATTTGACGTAAGGTAAGGATTTTGCTACTTGAGCCCAAAGGCTGTGTGGAGTAACCCATCAGTAAACAAACGTGCATTATCAGACCCAGGGTAGGTACCTATAACCTAGCTGTGTCGGTACTTGCACTAGGATTACTGACCGCCCAAGTTTGCAGCAGCTGTATTCGCATAAGCCACAGGTCACAATTCGTTTCTTTCAATTGTATTATCTTAGGCATAAATAGTTTATATAGTTTTATTGTCAGTATGGCACCAAAGTTCTCCTCAAGATATAGTGACGCTTCCATGGTCGCTTCAATGTTATTGATAATTGAAGCATGATATGTCATTTGTCATCATTGGAACCTACCTTACCCTGAAACATTACAATTCTACTCAGACTCATAACACTAGCAGAAAAAGCTATACTGTTTCCTTTCTTACATTACTGTTTTCTTCAAATTAGGTACATGATTGGTTTTGGCCGATATGCATTGCATTAGACACCCAGTTAATTCATATGGGTGTCTTCTGCATTTTTTTTGGCCTACCATCTCACATCATCATGTGAAACTACTTTGTCTTGTTGGCTTATTTCCATTATATTACATGTAACCTTGTAAACTATTCTGCCCACATTTCCCAACCATCACAATGCACAACCAGTCAAACCTACTAGAAGCACTTGAACAGTGGACTGATATAATTTATAAAGGTCAGGGGTTGGATATTGTGTTCCTTGACTACCAAAAAGCATTTGATAGTGTACCACATAGAAGACTACAAAAAAAAAACTGAACGGCTACAGGATCAAGGGCAAAATACTCAGCTGGGTGAAAGCCTTCTTGTCGGAGCGCTGTCAACAAGTGACTGTGGGTGGTGGAAGTTCCGAGTGGAGTATGGTGACCAGTAGAGTCCCACAAGGATCAGTCTTGGGACCTGTCCTTTTCTTGATCTATGTCAATGAATTGCTGACAATGGTGAAAAGTCACAAAGATGTTTGCAGATGATACCAAAATGTACAGATGATTCGCTAACCCACACGATGACAAACTGTTACAAAAGGATTTAACTACTTTGGAGAAGTGGTCTGTAGAGTTACTCCTCAAGTTCGATCATCTGAAGTATCAGATAATGCATTGTGGAGCAACAAACAGTAAAGCAAAATATGTCATGAAAGAAAAAAAAACAGTTTACAAAGAACACATAAAGTAACTACAGTAGAAAAAGACATTGGAGTGTATGTAACAGACAACCTCAAGCCAATAACACACTGCAAGAGGGCAGGTAGCAAAGCAATATCAGCACTTCAAAAACTGAGGATGACATTTGATAGACTGGATATGAAAAACTTCAAGATTTTATATACCACATATGTTTGGCCACATCTGGAGTACGGTATACAGGCAGCTGGTCCATACATGGTACAGGATGTCAGGGCACTTGAAAAGGTACAGAGGACTGGAGAGCGACTAAGATGGTTGGACAGATAAAACATCTAACGTATGAGGAACGCTTAAGAGAACTCAAACTACTTAATATTGAAGAGAGGATCCTGAGGGGCGACCTGATAGAAATGTACAAGATCCTGACAAGACAAACCAACATGGACCCCAACCAGTTTGTTGAACTAAACGAGGATGAAAGAACAAGAGGACACCAAGAAGCTGGTAAAGGGGTCAACTCACTTATCAAGATTCAAGTTTTTTTTTGCAAATAGAGTTGTTACACCGTGGAATGAACTCCCACAAGAAGTTGTAACTGCTGAGTCCACCAATTCTTTCAAAAACAGACTTGACCAACACTGGGCCACAAAGTACCCTGGCGACATGTCCAAACCTATGAAGAAGGGAGCACCAAATAGACTCTGTCTACACCCAGTTCACCCAACCTAAACCTAAACATTTTGACATGCAAGTGTTGCATCGTAGGCCATGACAAGATCTTGTCAGCATGCGCACCAACTCAGGCATACATTTGGCTATTTCCAGGTGTGTGCTGAGTGTGTGTGCACCAGGTGTCCCAGGTGTGTGTGCACCAAGATGTTCAGGAGTGGATTGTGTATGCCATCACTAAAAACTGGTTAAACTGACCATAACCTTGCCTGCAGTCTAGATAATCACTGTTCATCTTGGGCATGTACATGCTATGCTTTGCAGTCTGGCATGTTGCAGGAACATTCAATAATGTTTTTATGCCTTTGTTTTATTTGTCTACACATAACTGCAAGTGCACCTAAACATTATTACAGACAGGTACCATTTTGGGAGGCAGTCTGTGAATTTGCTCCTTCAGCTAATGTCTAGTACAGGTAGGGCATGTTATTCATCAAGTTATGTTTGCACTCGCATATAAAGCACAACAATATTTAGTATCAGCTTCATCATATTTTGGCAGTGCACTATGCCCTCTGAACCATTGCACCTTGAATGAGTTTGCATGCTATTTGTGAATAAGTGTGAAACACTACATAACTGGAAAGAACAGTTGTTACTCCACTTCCCTTATTCACTACTACATAATTGCAGATAGAAGTTGAATTGAGTAAAATCACTTCACACCAACCTAACTTGCCCCCTCTATATGCAGCATGTCTGAAAGGAGGCCCCAGAGGCGTGGTAGGAGCAGGGGGCCAAGACATCAGCTTTTCCAGCCGGACTTAATGTATGTATTCTAATCCTGTGTTTGGTTATATTTTTATATTAATGAACCTAAGCACCTAATCTGAATTCATATACCTAATCTGAACCTAATGGTATATGTTGTTTCCAGTTTACATGCGTGTTTCTTAGAAATATGTTTTTAAAAAAATATGACATATATATGAAAATATATGTCATTCTGGCCATGATCACAATCCCTTGTCAGTTGTTACATACATATATAATGAAGTAGTTCATTCATTTCCATATTGTCTTTGTAAGATGCTCAGCAGGCAAATTAGTACTGATTATTGTTTTTACAGACACAGAAGACATCAGTCAGTGCTGCTTCATGCAGCAGACCTCAGAGTAATCATTTCAAACAGTTCGCACCATTTTAATTGCACATTGCTTTAGTAGCAGTAGCATTTTAGAGCTTTATAGATCAAGCACATGTGTTGTAGTTATTATGTTTTTCGTCATGTATGATGTTGGTATTACAGGGAGAGTGTACTACTATTAGTCATATATTAGCAGCAAATGACATGCATATTTGTATCATTGATAATGACTTTAGCTTTCTGTTTTGTCGACTATTACGTCATATGGCGCACATTTTGTTCACATTAGCCAGGTTTGCATGCTTGTAGCTTCGTTTGTGGTGTCTTCCATAGTGTAGTCTAATCCCGAATCCATGTACTTAGTCTTTATTTGGAATTTCTTGCCTGTATTTTGCACAACCGCCAGGAATTATTAAAGCTACATCTGTGTCGCTGGCTCCCGTTCGCTGTTTCAAGAAGACATAAATATTCACATCAATCAGCCAGCGTGATTATTTTCGTCCCTTGTGTCTTTTAGTCCAGTTTGTTTGACTGAGTCCAGCACTTACAAGCCATATGTCATATGTAAAAACAAGTGTTTTACTTATTTTGTTTTGGTAAAAAAGTAGGAAATACAAGTAATTGATGTTGTTTTGCCGATTGTGTACCTGAAAGAGTCCCTAATTGAATTTCACGTTTTAAAGCTTCATAATTCCATGAATATGTGATAGGCACTTAGCATGACATTGCATGATGTTTCATCTGCATCAAACGTTGTTAGAGGCGTCTTTGCAGGCAGCGCCGACAGCCATAGTGCTGGACCTGCTCGGCACGATCCTAATCGAGCGCCCAGACGTGCGTTGGGCGTATGCCGACCGCCTGCCACCACCATCGCCCAGGCCTGAAGCGGCAGCTGCCGCAGCGCCCAGGCGTCCTGGAGCGCCTCGAGCAGCGGCTCCTGTTCGTCCAGGAGCCGCTGCAGAAGCAGCGCCTGCACGCCCCACCCAGCCGCGGCCGGCAGCAACAGCTGTTCGGCCAGCCTCGCCCGTACCGGCTACACCAGGACCTGAGTGGTGCCGCTGTACCAGGTTGGTGCTGGTCTGCATTCATACAACCTTGCAATTTGAATTCACAACTGCTACATGCATGCTTGACTGTAAGGTTGCGTTGTTGCGCATATTCCAATTATGACCACTGTGTATGCATATCGTGAGCAATAATCCGGATATTAATTTAGGTTTCATGTAAAGATTGTTGTGCACAAAATATGTTTATTTACGTTAAATGCTGTTGAGCTCTGACATAGTGCCATATTTTGGCGCACCAGGTTCACTTTACTTGCTTCACTCATAAAAAGTCATGTAGATATTATTTTGATAGCTACATAGCATGCAACATGAATCTGTCTCCATCAGATGCCGACCGATGCCGTCTGCGGCGGAGCAGACTTGCTGTGGAAATCAGCAGTGCATCACACGCAGCGAGGTGCGTTATCTGTCCTTTTAACCCTCGCCCGTGCAGCGTCCGATCAGTGCGTGATCGTGCGGGGGGGGGGGGGGTGGTGCGACCCCCCCCCCCCCCCCCTCCTAGTGTTTCGCCCCTAATTGGGCTAGAGCTTCGATTAAAAAACGAGCGTGTTGCTTGTCACGAGAGGAAGCCATTGATACACGATTTTAAGGTCCTAGGTCATTAGGGGACCTCTGAGGTCATGTCAATGACCCAAATGTCATCAAAATTGAAAATGCGTATACATTGAATTTTATCGAGCTAGAATCGTGAATGAGCATATCATAATGCTTAAAGGAAATAGTTCACCTTCAACATGGGTTTTGAACTGAAATAGCAGTTTTGTAGCCCGTGTTGAGAAATCCTTATCTGGAACTTTTCTTGGCTGAAAAAACTCTCCAGCCGAAGATATTTGACTTTTTGGCGAAGGAATACGGCGCATATATGATGTACCGTACCGTCTGAAAGTGCCAGCACTGCCATGGAGCATGCGCAGACCAATAACGCACACCATACAATCAATAATTTACAACCTTCTGTCCTGAATTGGCGCGATGTAGGACCATTTTTAAAAAGAAAAAAAGAAACTGTATTAAAAAATATAATAAAATCGTGCTCTGAAAAAATTCCGAAGGTGAACTATTTCCTTTAATGGGTGCCAAATTCGTAATCAGCGTCACAAAATGTCCTAGAAACTGCCAAATTTCAAAAAGGTCATGTCAGGTCATTTGAGGTCAGTGACCTCGGTTGACCTGTTGGGGCGCATGAACCCACTGGAATACATAATTATGTAAAATGGATGCCATATTTGAAATCAGCGTCACAAAATGTCCTAGAAACTGCTAGAAGCCAAAAAAGTAAAATGAGGTCATTGAAGGTCAGTGACCTCGGTTGACCTCGGAAAAAGTCAATCGAGGTCACAATCTCAATGGAAACCACAACTGTCACCTGAAAACACATGTGCATATGCTTCCTGAACAACAAACACTATACAACTGCACAAGTTACAAGGATCAATATTACGGGACGCCAGTTGCGCCTGACTTGACCTTGAAAAACAGGTCAAAGGTCACGGATCATCTGACTTACAACTTAACAAATTTCAGAATAGGTGTCAAATTGTTCACAAGTAGGGGACTGAAAGTTTCATCGCAATCGGTTGATATTTACGCGAGTTATTCCCGAAAAACCGAGGGGGTGGTGTCAACTCCCCACCCCCCACCCTGCACTGGCGAGGGTTATCCCATGTGCATTGTGCATCACTGCCATTTTGTATAGTCTGGCCGCCCTGGTGATGTGCCAGTTACAGAATAATTATGTTTTACCCTGGCCAAACATGTGCGTCAAGTTCAGCTCCCTTCAGTTATCACATTGATATGACTATGAGCAAAAAACTTTGAAAGCATGCTCAGTTTGTAGTAAGTCCCATCTATTTGCTTCGACACGTTTTCTTACGTGAGCGGCTACAATAAAGAACTGGTTTACTTCATAGTTAAGGCCTAACATGACTTGATTTCTACACCTCAGCTGCCAATAACGTCAACATAGTGGTACTTATTCGTGTTTACCGCATGATCAATGCGGCCTGCCAGCTGCTGCCAATACGTCTGCATACATGAGCAGCTCCCATCGCAGTGATTACGAGCGAGCGAGAAGCGCTCGCTCGTCTTTCCGTGGTATATGGGAAAAATCTGAAATATAATCTGAAATATAAGGCTGAAATATAAGGCCATTTTTGACAATATAAAAATAAATTGTATTACAAATATAATCAAATCGTGTTGGGTAAAAAATTTCCAAGGTGAACTATTTCCTTTAAGGACCTCTCATCCGCCACTTTCCCACAAGTCATGGGTGGGGTGCCTCTGCACGTGCGCACGTGCACACCCCTATTCTATATCGCAGGAATGGCTGAGCCGATTGTGTTTAAATTTGGTGTGTGGTTAGGGACCTATCAGCCGCCACTTTCCAACAAGTGAGGGGTCGTGTGCTTCTGCACGTGCGCACCCTTTTTGTATCTCAGAAACTACTTGCCCGATGGAGTTGAAATTCACCATACATTGTCTTCGCGCTCGCTCGTTCATCGCCAACTTCGGCGTCTTACTGGTAGTATACGCGCTGCCAAACTGAAGCATTGCTGCTCATATCCACTGGGTATCATTGGACCCCCTGGTACCACTGGTATCTAAATCATTGGCGTGCATGGAGCAATGTCCTAGGATTTCAAAATTTTGAGTTAAGGTCAGAAAACAGCAAGCCCTGGTAAAGAATATTTAAACCTGATGGTTGGGGGTCTGCTGTGGGATCCGACCTACACAAAGTATACAATTCTTCGGATTGCAGTTTACCCAGATGACATCGCATAACCTTGCCTCGGTCAACAATTTATCACTAAAATTTATTTGGTAGCTTTATGATTAATAACAAAGTTAACAAACTGTGAGCCTATTGTTTGCATTTATTTGGTAATACAATGTTTCAGAAGTCAACTATAACAATTAATTTGTTGTTTTATGAACAGCTTTGTTTTTGCTGTGTCCTTGCCAGGTTTTGCTGTGTCCTCGCTTGGACGAGGGCATCGGCGCGTCATCCCTTCGTGCGTCGTCTGTGGGATCCGACGCGCGTACCCAAGCCCGAAAGGTTTTTACAGTGGCTACAAAGACATTCCGTTGTAGATGATGCGCCACTGGTTGGTTGATGTTGATGTCCGGCTGGTTGGGTGAATGTGACAAGCGCGGGTGGGGGTTGTTAAATCTGTGATCTCGAAAATAACAAGCATTGCTCCGGGTTATGAAACACATTTCACTGCTTGTACTTGTTCGTGCTGTCACATTAGTGTGACATGCCCTGCGAATTAACTTTCCTGGAAATCATGACCTGAATCTGACCCGTCCTAAGTCAGTGACCTTGGCACCTATATCATATGTGTTTTGTATCAAAAGATCGGCTATTCATTTGTCTACAGTAATGCATAGTTGGTGGTGCTATGTCGAACCGTCGGGAAACCTTTGGGATGGGTAAAATTGCCTTGCCCCCACCTGTGCGCATGTTGAATGACTACCTGCTCAGCGCCGACTCCCGCGTTCAGTCTGCGTGTCGTTATGTATCATGTTGTGTATTTATATCGTGTCACTTTGTGTGTTATTGTAATGAGTAATGTTTTCGTTTTCAAGTTGTATTACGTAATGGTCCACTGTTATTGTTGTTATATCAAATAATGACTTACTTTGATACAATGAAATGTTTTATTGCAAAGGAGAAATGATGAATTTACATCACAGGACAACTCATCGCAAAGGCTTAACACATACATTGGACGACACAGCTTCAAACGTCAAATGTAACAATACATCACGCATACCACAATAATAAACAGCAAACAGCATGAGCACGTGGTAAAACAATGCCGCATATTACATTCATTACAATGAGGTATGTTACATGGCTTCCGATAACATCAGTGCGAAACCAAGGCACAGCAAGCATAACCTGAGACGCGCAACATGACATGAGGTAACGAAACATCATAATTATCGAACCGGTCCAGGGCAATTGCCATTAATCAACACAACACTAGAGCCGCAGCAGCCGGCCGAGCAGCTGCTCCTTGCCGACGGCGTCGGCCGAGGCGACACACACACCGTACACATTGTCCGGCTGGCTGAGATTGAGCAGCACCAGTCCGAGCAGGAGGCAGCGCGAGGCCGAGTTCCAATCGCACCAGCCTGGGCGCGGCCTGCGAGCAGGCGGCACGCGCCGCCGCCCATGACCGCCGTGAACAGCTGCAGCAGGGTCAGCCGGTCCGACGGGGCGGTGGCGGCCGGCGGTGCCACGTCCTCCACGTTGAGGGCGGCCAGCTGGCGGAGCGCCGCCTCCTGACGGTCGGTGGTGACCGGCTCAGCGGGCGTCTCCACCAGCCAGATAAGCGCGAAGTATGCCTGCACCTGGGGACGGCCAGAGGCAGACATCAGACACACCAGGCGCCGGTGGGCGAACCAAGCACCGGCATAACGCGACAGAAAACATCTACATATACGTACAATAGTTGAGCCATTGACGAGCGGAATGAAACGTATACGACTATAACCTCACGTGCATGTCGACAATACAAATGTTGATTTTTAGCTAAATGCAACTCGGGATTGGTGTAAATGGTGAAGTATGGGATGTCCAACCAGACTATTCAAAACTGAATCACGTTCGGTACCGGCAGTAACGGATCGACCAGCAGTGGCTTTTCCTTCACAAATAACTGACACTATGTAAAAAGAAAACATAATTTTTCACCTTTCTAAGTTTGTGTTTCATAATTCTTTTTTGTAAGTACTGGTGACGAATGAGACAAATATCATCCATACAGCAAAATACTCGAATTCCGCAAGAGCCTACACAAACACCTGATAAAGCACCCCATCTCCATCAATGCATCGCCACAGTCACCCAATATTTCATTCAAACACCGACAAACCGTCATGTCGCTCTAACCACCCGCATTCCTGGGTCGTGCTTACCTGTAGCACAGTCTAGGACACGAACTTGGCGCGGATGGCGATCTGCTCGTCCGGGCTGAGTCGGCAGCGGTCCGGCAAGGTGAGCATCAGCGTCTCCAGCAGCACCAGGTCACAGGCCAGAACCGCACGCGCAGCGTCTGCTCCACACTGGCGGCCAGCGGCGACCCGCCCAGCCGACTGCTGAACTGCTTATGTACGCCCTCAGCAAGCGTGAGATCCTTGCCGTCCACCTGCCCAGGCACAGGCACCGTCACACACGACCCTCCTAACATGGCGGAGGGGGCAGGGAGGCCAATACTCACTGTTCTCTTGCTAGTGGGAGCTCTGCTCCGGCCGACACGTAAAACCGCGAGAAAGGTCATAAGTGGGACAACAAAGAATGTTGTCGATATTCCCACTAGCGGTGTGGCAACCGTGTTGGGTTAGGTTAGGTTAGACAGGCATACACCATTAAGTATACCCTCCCAATGACATCAAGCTGCCAACACCGCTCGCCACTTGTTCAGGCTCCCTTGCGCGTGCTGTAACACTGGGGAGGTGAATTACTGAACTATTACCAGGAATTGTAACTCAGAGCAAAATGAAGCTACTCACCACGGCAGATTTTTGTCGGGCACCGCATCTGATTAGAGGAACAATTTCCCTTTAACTACATTGAACTGTTGATCACTGAAGTGCTTCTTGCATATTCTTGGGTTTCTCATTTGCTTGTAGCAGTCTGAACAATGAAGTACCCAGTTGCCCTTCTTGATTGCTCAGAGGAAGCATTTGGTAGCCGATGTGCAGCATCTAGACTGTGACAGTCACATATCATGCAAGACATTGCTAGTTGATGCTGGAAAATAAAAACAACATCAGTTATGCACTGGTGACCAAACATCAGTAAACAATCACATTAGGATTGGCCAGTATGCAAAACGTGGCAAGTTTCGACAAGATCTCGTCGGGGCAGGGTTGGCGCCACCAACACATCAAAATTGGGGCAGCTTTTGAAAATTTGGGGCAGCTTTTTAACATTTGGGGGCAGTTTTGGAGATTTGGGGCAGCTTTTAAATGTAGGAGCAGAATTGTAAAGTTAGTGCAGCTGTGGGAATTTTGGGGCAGCTTTTGACTTTTTGAGGCAGAAGTAACAATTTACCGATTCACACTAGATAAAACGCAATCGTGATTATGACTGCCAGGTTTTGGCTGAAAGATGAATCCATACTAGATAAAACGCGATCGTGAATCCCCCCCAGGTCAACATTATTTGCTGACCGAGGACCGAAATGTCCTCCTCAGGGAAAAAAGGGGAAAATCCTGCCCGAATGGGACAGCTTGCCGTCTCATTTGGGCTATCCCAAATATCTTGTTGATGTTCCTGCCACGTTTTGCATACTGGACTGGATTGGTACAAGATGTAGGAGTCACCATCAAATGCCTTTGCCATCAATAGTTTTATCTTTTAACTGAGATGCAGCTGCTAGCTCCCGTTCTTGCCAGCAAATTCAGGAGTTATTCAAAGCAAATGGCTATAGAAAGCAGCTTGTGCGCCGCCTGCACCAGGAAGTAGTCTAGTCACAGAAAGGACGACCTCGTAACGTTGGACGGAATGAACCAGGACAGCAAAGGAAGAAGGAAGAGCACAAGTCACCTGATGGGTACCTGACCAGTGTTGGATTTTTCATTTCACAACTTGGTCCCGGAGAGTAAAAATCCATAGGTGGAGAGTAAAATTGTATTGTCAGGCAAGTTAAGATTTTCATTTTGTTTTAATTATTTTACTTGGAAAGTAAAAAATCCTGATTTGTAATAGATATTAAATCACTGTGAGGAAAATTGAATTATATTTTAACTACAATGTCGGTAAGATCAGGCGAAAAGAGAGCACATTTCCTGAACGAATAAATATGAAGAGCAAAATTCTTTGGACCCAAAAAGCCCAGAAAATGGCAAAAATTCCAAGGCTGGCTTGCCATACATTGACGAGTGTGTGTGTGCGAAAGTAAACTCTATTGCTAAACAATCTCACATGGAGTGGCGGTTGCATGGCCAGACACTCTGAAAAGCTGTCTTACTCGTTCTGCCTTTTCACAACCACAGTGTCCGTCTGGTTTACATGTTTGCGATGCGTGCGAGCCTGGTCTTAAAGGTAGATGTTTAACTTCTGGGGTAGTTTATAAGATTCCATGTGTCGTCTGTGGGGCCAAGGGGGAAGATGTGACCTACATAGGGGAAACAAAAAGACCAATCAGACTGCATTTTAATGAACACATCCTCGCTGCCAAAAACAAAACCCCTGAGACACCTATTGGAGATCATTTCATAGCAGATCACTGGGGGCACCAATGTCTACATGGGGAAATCCCCTTATCTGTTGAGATTTACCCAAAAAACTAGCGACCATCAGCACAGAAAAATGTATGAATCCCTCCTCATTTGAAAATATAAACTGGTGCTGAACAGAAATGTTTCATCTTGGCACATCATTTGACTGGTTTTAAAGGAGTGCTGACTAAAAAGCAGTACTGACTTACATGGTTGTGTTATTTTGATGAGTGTGTGTTATTAGAGTATAGGTACCATGTATGCTATCACGTGAAAGGTGCAGGGAGACTGATGATGTAACCATTGGCTAGGTTTTGGTGTGACATATTCATTCATCTTTGCTTTATTGTATATGTGATCATGGCCCGTGGACGAAAATTCATATACAATATATATAAATGCACTAAAACTTAAATAGTATTTTGTAAGGACATATACAAATATTTGTCACCATTAAATAGTTTGATCTGTATGGTTTACAACACCCTTTTCACAACTTACTGACGGTAGTTAAAATACTTAAAATATAAAATAATGATACAATACGGTAGATATAAACTTACTCTGTGCTACAATGTCTTCTTGTTATTGGTGGGTTAGGGCATGGTACAATATCAATATTGACAATATGCGATGCAGATCACCTTGGCCTTGGCATGCGTGACAATTCTTGCGCTCTTTGCCATCTGGATGACGATTGTAGAAGGAGTTACTAAATTCAAGACGCTCTTGGCCAGGACGATAATGTCATGCCTATGTTCGTTTTTCATTAAGTTTAGAGCTTTGAATTATCTGAAAGTCCTATACTGGATCACAAAAAGACTATTCAATACAATTCTTGCGAGACTCTTTATAACTACATACTGTTCGTTCGGGTTTTGTGGTTTTTGTGGATTTTTTCCTTGCGGCCTTTAGCGTTGAGAATTTGGTGGTGGCGTATTAGTTTTTTGGCATGAAAATTCATGAAAAACATCGAATTTTATGGGAAAAACTAGGTAACTGCTGCTGTCGTTGGAAAAACACGTTTTTTCATCAATATATTGCTTATTGTAACCGGAAATATGCCATAAGTGAGGTGTTTTCATTTACATAAAAGAGATGACTGGCTCTGCCTCAACCAGTACTTCGGAAAGTACGCGGTGGCATCACCGCGCACTTTGAAATGTTCTTACGTGCAGAAGAGGTAATTTCCATAAAAATGTGACTACCGTGTGACTTCTACCACCTTTATAAGTAAGTTTTACTATGTAACTCAATTATTCTGGGAAAAACCCGTATAATCCCTTTAACTCGCGCCCCGCTGCGGGAGTCAGAATCTGTCCACTTCCGAATTTTCTCAATAACTTAGAAACTGTTTGAGAGATCAACGCCAAATTTTGTGCTGTTTATGCTAGATCAATGTTATATATTCCTTTGAAAAGTTCATGAAGTCGGTCTAGCGCTTTGGGAGATAATGACATTTTAGTAATGCCATGTCACGCCGTTTTTGGTGAAATAACGATACAAGTTTGAAAATTAGTATAAATCGAGTTTTGAAGCAAATTGCAAATACAAAGCGCCAAAGGAAAGGAAATGACATTCTCTTGAAAATATGGCTATCAGATTTCAGAAATTTTGAGTTTTTGCCCCCAAATAATATAAAACCAATTTGGAGGAAGTTCCACAATATAAATTTTCAAAAGTATTAAAATAACGGAATACATATTTGAGGACCAAGCGTAGAAAACACCCAAGTCTAATTTCAAACAAATTGGTCATATTTAATTCACTTAAGACTCCCCGCGTATGACTAATTTGCCAATTTCGCGTACCTATGTTTTAGATGCGTCTTATTGCGAACTTTCAATTGCCGCCTTGCGCGTCTCGCTGCGATTATTAGTCGCAATACGAGTGGGGGCAGAATCCGGCCCCCATGTGTTCGGATGAAGACCCCAGCGGAGCGCGGGTTAATAGTTGTGAGAAACACTGATTTCACAACCCTGAATTGCCATGACCTAGTGTGGATACTCGTCAACCACTTAGCCGGATATTTTTTCATGAATTTATTCCGAATATTTGAATGGATGGATTTATGGGATCACAACCCTATGCTAAGCAGAGCTTGTTGCGTGGGCCCTGACCCCTACCACCCGATGACGTACTTCCATTTTTCAACGGCAGAATTTAGTGGCGAATGTTCAACGTGCTCGAAGTTGGAACACGGTCCGCCCAGCTCCTGATTTCATATTCTGGCTGACCTGTTTGAGGCCGCTGCCACCGACCGCAGGTCATCCCGGTCAGGAGCGAATATCGAGCGTAGAAGCGACTCGATCCCACCTTGCCGGGGTGGACGAATTTCCTGCCCGACGGCTTACCAACTGAGCTGCGTGGGCGTAGATGAAGTGTGAGGTCACCAAAAATAACTTATCACCATTTATAAAGTGGAAATAATTTTACGGCTGGCCAGTGGCGGATCTACGTAAGGGAAAATCAGGCAATTGCCCCCCCCCCCCCCAAACAAAATCGGTAGGCAAACGTATGTTTTTGCCCCCCCCCCCCTCCCCCACCCCCCCCCCCCCCCGCAACCGTCACTGGAGGTTGTGATTTTTGTTCCGGGAAGTCATATACCCCCCCCCCCCGCCAACGACTCTTCTCTTTCGTGCTGGCGACCCGCGCCCACCCCCCCCCCCCCCCCCGTTCAACAACTTCTCGCTGACGAAACGGAGCGAAGTTTCCCCTCCCAAAAACAACTTGAAACTTAGACCCGCCACTGAGGCTGCCCCCCCCCCCAGTTTTCAAAGCGTTCCTACAACTATGTGACCTAATGACCTTAGGGGATGATCAAACCAAGATTCCTTTATTAATAAGGTTTACCCAGGAGGGAGAAACGACTCTCGGTGTGATGTCAGAGCATTTGGCATCAATATTTTGCAATATGGTAGCAAATAAACAAAGGCATGTATGGCGCGTCGATTCTCGTCATTTATCTTCAGGAATATCGACATACTTGGGGCATGTCAGGGGCGGATCCAGGAAAATTTTCGGGGGGGGGGGGGTCACATCAGACGTCAAGGGGCTCCCGAGCTGAAAGGGGCCCCGAACGTTTTTGTCGTTCTGAAAGGGCCTCCAGTCGGTCTGCGAGTGTATTTTCAGGTATGGTGAAGCCCTTGACAAGCATAAGAGGGCCCTCGTCATGTCTGAAAGAGTCACATACCGGTCTGAGAAGGCCCTTTTCAGACCTGAGAGGGCACTATTCCAGTTTCGTAGGGCCCTTGCAAGACTTGTGCGCCCTATGCTGGTCTGAGGGGACCATTGGTAAGTCTGAAAGGGACCTTGCTCATTCTGAGAGGGTCCTGTGCCAGTGTGAGATGGCCCTAAGGTCGGTAAGTGAGGTCCTCAGTCTCTTTGAGACTACGACCGGTGGGCCTGAGAGGGCCCTTTCTAAGCCAGATAGGGACCTTGTCAGACTTGAATGGCGCTACGTCCGTTACAGAGAGGGTCATTGCCAGGCCTGAGAGGGCTCAGACCAGGCCTCATGTTCATACATATGTATGTATATATATATATATTACATATATGTATGTATGCATGCATGCATGCATGCATGCATGCATATATATATATATATATATATATATATATATATATATATATATATATATATGTGGACGTGCCGTCCAGTCACCACTCAGCCACAATCCAGCGTCGGAGACACATCTGTATTAACGCCGCCAGTGCACCCGCGTCCCCGCTCCACGGCTCCAAGAATGCCGGCCGCCACACTCGCCCCACACCAGGTCAGATCAAAGGTCATCACGTGACCGTCCGGACACACACAGCACAACCAATCAGCGCCGCCCGGCCAAGGACGGCCACGCGGGGAGGAGACGGCAACCGGCCGGCAGCGCAGCCCGGCCGGCTGACAAGAGGCGGCACGGCCCCTTACACTCTTCCTCGCTCATGAAGATCAGCCCTCGAGTGACACCAGTCTCCTCCGCGTACGGCATCCCTGGGGACCAGAAATGAATTGTTACTCGGTGTAACAATTCGAACGCTCTGTCCTGGCAGAGCGTTAAATCAGATTGCACAGTGAAAACGTACAAAAAGGCTGTCAGGACATGGTCCACCGCAGTAGCAGGCTCCGATTTCGCTTTACCCCAAAAGGACACGTTTAAGTACGTACTTGGCAACCAACGGCCGATTAGTCACCAAGTCAGGGGCATTCAAAGCAACGGGCAAGCAGTGTTGCGACCAGGTGCTTAGGGAAAAGAAACGGAAGAGTAAACCAACGTAACGCATCTCACAAGTCCCAATTGGACGCCTTAACTAAAGCCGGTGGGTCCGGCGGTCGTATGAAGGAGGGAAGGATAAATCAATGTAACACATCTCACATCGAACACTAAAGCCTTAACTAAACCCGTAGCGGTCGGGCGGTTGCCTCTCGCGCACCGACCGCCTGAATTCCACAGGAGATGCTAGCTGGGAACCCACACCATCAGGCCGCTCAGAGTCGAGAGCCAGCCGAGCTGAGTCAGGACCGACTGCAGCATCTGCAGGGTCGGCGCCCGTCACAGACTCAACAGCGGCGTCATCAACGCCGACCGTCAAATCCGGAGAACACTCAGCCCCGTGAGATGGGGACACCGAGGACGCGGCGCGACGGGGCAGCGGCACAGGACGGAACCTCAGCAGACTTCCCTCACCTTCTCCCACGGGAATCTCACACGGGCTGGGCTGCTCAGGGTCAGGCGTCACGTTCACATGAGGACTCTTTTACTGGGCTGGGACTGTTCACCACCGGAGACGGGACGGTATTTGGCTTAAGCCTATTGTGGTGGACACAACATTTTACCATCGTCAGTTTTCACACGGTAGTTCAAGTCACCTCGCTTGGCGACGATCACAGCTGGTTTCCAGGGCCTCATGAATTTATGATACTCCCCCCGTTTAGCCACCCCCCTGAAAAGCAGAACCCGGTCACCCACACTGTAATTGAAAGAATTCAGCTTCCGTTCATACAGCCGCTTGTTTTGCTGGTGCTTTGCATCTGAAATGGTTATCGCCTCACGGTAAACGGCACGAAGGCCCTCGCACAGCTCGTCAATATACACGGCAGCCGACTTGGAGCGGGCAGTGTGCGGGGCGTCAATCTCTGCGTCAATGGGAAGTCGGGGAGCACGTCCAAACATCATGAAAAAGGGACTATAACCCAGCGACTTGTGGATCTGCGAGCGATAACCAAGCATCAGTAGAGGCAAGTGTTTGTCCCACTCAGTGTGGTTCTCAGACAGGTATTTAGCCAGCATTCCCAATATGGTCCTGTTAACCCTCTCGCAACGGCTGTTGCCCTGAGGATGAAAAGCTGTCGTGTTAGTTTTCTGGATGCCCATGATACGGCACAACTCAGCCACCACCTGACTCCTAAAATTGGCGGCGCAGTCAGAGTGTAGATACTGTGGGCATCCGTAACGAGAGAACACTTCGGAAGCCAATGTCTCAGCCACAGTAGTCGCCAACATGTCCTGTAAAGGGAATACTTCTACCCACCGTGTGAAATGGTCGCAGACGACCAATAAGTGTTTGTTACCACGGCCTGTGGTTGGGAGGTCAGTCAGGAAATCTATGGAAACCATCTCCCATGGCTCAGACGAGTACAGCTCACCCATCGCAGCACGAGGTTTGGGTGACGGATGATTACGCCCGGCGCAGCGGTCGCACTGTTTACAAAACGTAACAACATCGTCTGACATGCCCATCCAGAAAAACCGACCTTGAACCTGTTTCAGCAACTTTTCACACGCAAAGTGGCCACCACACGGGCCAGCATGGAGGGAGGCGAGTACTCCTGCAATCAGACCAGGCGGCACGATCACCTGTAAACTCTCAGGGGCACGCGGACGACAGCGGAAAACCTTGAAAAGGACACCGTCAAGTAAGCGAAGCCGCTGCCAGTGCCGCAGCCACGGTTTCACGCCACTGGACACGGCATGACGAGGGGGACACGGTCCTTCACCCAGCAGGCGTGCCAGCTCCGATAACACCTCATCCTTTGCCTGTTCACTCTGTATGAAACTAAGTGGCCAGTCTCGAGCCGACACGCGAAAGCAGCTTTCTGTCTGACAGGCGACATCTTCCTTCGGAGACGGTCGCCGACTGAGCGCATCAGCTGCGACGTTTTGCGCTCCCGGACGAAACACGATCTGAAAATGAAAATTACCCATGATCTCCAGCCACCGGGCCAGCATACCTGTGGGGTTTTTGAAATTGTACAGCCATTGCAGGCTGCTGTGATCAGTACGTAACCTGAAATCCTTGCCTTTAAGGTAATGAGCGAATTCTTGGACAAACACCACACATGCCAACAATTCCTTTTTCGTGGTACTATAATTTTTCTGAGCTTTAGACAGTGTGTGACTACCATAAGCAATGACACGCTCGGCTCCGTCCTGCTCCTGTAACAAAACGGCACCAATGCCCTGGTCACTTGCGTCACAATCCAGCGTGAATGCTCCTCCTCCGTTACCGAACCTGGGAAAAGCGACTATCGGGGACTCACTCAGAGCCCTCTTAAGCTGCACAAATGCGTCATCCGCCTCCGGTGACCACTGAAACTGAACATTCTTGCTTGTGAGGCCAAACAGCGGAGCAGCTATGGTGGCGAAAGTCTTAACGTACTTACGAAAATATGAGCAGAGACCCAAAAAGCTGGACACTTCCTTCATCGTCCGTGGAAGCGGCCAATCCCTTACTTTCTGGACCTTATCAGGATCAGCTGAAAGACCCTGACCCGAGACCACATGACCGAGAAACTTGACTTCTCTTCTGAAAAACTGGCACTTACTCAGGTTGAGCGTGAGACCCGCTGCACGCAGCCGGAGAAGTGTTTCATCTAAAGCTGCCAAAACCTCAGGGAAAGACTTCCATGAATGATTATGTCATCGAAATAGTGAACACATGAATGAGCTGGCATATCACCCAGCACGATGTTAAGCAGCTTACAACATGTGAACGGGGCAGAAGCTAAACCAAAACACATGCGCTTATATCTAAGGTTGCCGAACGGTGTAGTAATCGTAGCCTTGTCACGATCAGCCGGATCAATCGACACTTGGTGATACGCGGCATTCATATCAAGGATACAATATAAGGAGGATCCAGACAGTGCATCCAACGTATCATCGATTCGTGGAATCGGATACGCTGGTAGACGAGTACAGGCATTCAGTTTTCGCATATCGGCACAAATCCTCAGGTCACCGGAATTTTTTCTTAACCAGGCAGATGGGAGAGGACCAGCTGCCTTCAGACTCTTCGAGAACACCATCTCTGACCAGCTGATCAAGCTGCTCCCTCACTGCATCCTTCACATGCGGGGGAATGCGACGCGGTGACTGACGTATCGGGGGATGGTCACCAGTGTCAATACGGTGCGTCACCAGCGTGGTATGGCCGATATGGCCGTCGAACATGCTGCTGTGCTTCTCTAGAACTCTGAACATGGCCTGTCGCTGTGGTCAGAGAGGTCAGCACCAGACAGATCAACAGACGACTCCGAGATCGACAGACTCGCTGCCCTCTGATCGGGGCTCAGACGCCACCTCCTCAAAGCTAACCTCCAGCTCTGCCACCTGCGAATGTTCGGAGCGTAATGTAGTCAGTCGTCACATTCCGTATCAGCAGGGGAACAGACGAGTCAGAGACAGTGGCGAGGCATCTCACCACCTCCACACCGGGAATTTCGAGCACGGCTCCACAAGAACGGGACCCGAGTGATCACAGAGATGTGCATAGCCTTTCACAAAACACTCAGCTGCTGGGGGCAAGGAAAAGTCACGGCCTAAGACTGCTCGGCAACAGAAGTCTTCTCAGCAGATATCGACCGCACATGGTTTTGTTCAACCAGCAGCAGTCGCTTACTGGCCAGATCGATAACACAGGGCACTACTGCAAAAACTCCAAACCGAGGAGGCAAGGAACATCAATATCCTCGGTGATATAGAAATAAACTAAATGAGTACGGTTGCGCGACCTGAATCGGCACCTTAGTTCGCCCCAACAGCGGCAGCTCGCCCTGTGAAACTGTTCTCGCTCTGGTGGCGGTCCTCTGGAGAACTGCATTGGGGAGGACGTCAAAACCGCTTTGTTTAACACGTTAATTGTAGACCCAGTATCCAGGAGAAAGTTACACGGCACACCTGAAATTGCACCTGAAAACGTCATTCGGTCATCGAGCACTAAACTGGGCAGCATCGTTACTCAACTCAGACGGTGGCTGCGGCTTAACGGGCGTTTCGGGGCCACGGGCTTGCGCTCTGAGCCGTGACCCCCAGCTCGTTTCCCCGAGTGCACACACGTGCCAAGTGGCCCACCTCACACACTCGTAACAGCGAGACTGCTTGTGAGGACATGCCCTGCGGAGATGAGACTGGCTACCACACGCAAAGCAGGATCGCCAGTCACCGTCACCCACCGTCAGCCCTGTCAGCTCGCCGGTCACGTCCAGACCAGCCGCGCCCCCTGTCAGCACCACGTCCCCGGGCTACCGGTGCTCGACATCCGAGCTTCTCACCTGTTTATCAAGCTGCTCCAGCCGGTAGAGAATCTGCTCCAACACCGTCCCGTCCGTACCAGCTGTGGACACCTGACGGACAGCTGTCGGGATCCGCTCACTCTGAATGAGGTACGTACCTTGTCCACTGCCTCGTCGAAAGTAGGGACCCCAGCAGCTATGATCTGCTGCTGGTACCGAGGAGGGAGGGTTGTGAGAAAGGAATGAAACAGCACCGGGTCGCTACTGATGCCGGGGAACGCTTCTTTAACCAGCTGCTTAAACTGGACAACATACGTGTTAAGTGATGACGTTTGGGTCGAACTTTAGCTCACGGAGCCTGCTGTGTGCTTCGAGCGTACTCGACCTGTCAAAAAATCGCCGCAAACCAGCCACAGCCACACTGTACGTTTCTCTCTCCTCCGGTGGAAGTGCTTCGAAAGCATCTCGTGCCACCGCTGTGAGAGTGAGAGGCAAGAAGCGAAGCTTGAGCTCATCATCGAATCTATGATACGTGAAAAAATGTGTCCAAATCAGCCAAAAATCTGCTGAAGGCCCCGTTTCGAGAATCCGCTCCAGAAAATTTCGGAGCCTCAAGGAGAACCCACCCACAGCTCCCCGCGGTTCCTCATCAGTACCACTTCTATCCCCCTCTGGCTTCATGATGACAAAAAAACAAATACAATTTACAAGTCACACACAAAATAACTTATCTTTAATGATGGCAGCAGACACCCAGTGTCGGTTGTAAGCGGGCGGGCTGCTGAGCAGTGAGCAGACGCGTAGACTCGGCAGGCTCAGCAGCAGGCGCGCGGCAGCAGGAGCGCGGAAGTAGGCGCGCAAACCAGACAGTGGGCGCACAACAGGCGCGCAGACTCGGCAGCAGGCACGCAGCAGCAGGCGCGCGGGAACAGGCGTGCCGGAACAGGCGTGCCGGAACAGGCACACAGCAGGCGCGCTGACTCGGCAGCAGGCACGCAGCAACAGGCGCGCGGACTCGTCGACAGGCTCGGTAGCAGTTCGCTACATCAGGCGCACAGCAGGCGCACAGAAGGCGCGCCGACTCGGCAGCAGGTGCGCAGCAGCAGACACGTGGTCTCGGCATCAAGCGCGCAGCAGCTGGAGTGCAGACTCGGCAGGAGGCACGCGGAAGCAGGCTTGCGGACTCGTCAGCAGATGCGCGGACTCGTCGGCCGCACGGACCCGACAGCAGGTGCGCAGCAGCAGGCGCGCAGACTCGTAGCAGGTGTGCAGCAATCGATCAGATGCATCGCATCGCAGGCCGCAGCGGCAGCAGGCGGCAGACGCAGCGGCAGCAGTCGACAGACGCAGCGGCCAGCAGGCGGCAGACGCAGCGGCAGCAGGCGGCAGACGCAGCGGCCACAGGCGGCAGACGCAGCGGCGGCAGGCGGGCGTCGTTCGCAGCAACAGCCGCAGCAGGCGGCGTGCTGACTCACCGCTGTCACCATTGTAGACGTGCCGTCCGGTCACCACTCAGTCACAATCCAGCTTCGGAGACACATTCTCCGGCAGCACACCCGCGTCCCCGCTCCAAGGCTCCAAGAATGCCGGCCGCCACACTCGCCCCACA
>JAXIVJ010014638.1:2500-7500 GCA_036785665.1 Chirona hameri
AATGTGCATCATTTATTATACAATTTTTGAAATTTGTTGATACATATGTTCACGTGAGATGTGATCGTCATTTGTCACCATCACCATTGACCAGTATCAGTAACTTTAACAATAGATTTAACAAGTAACCGCCTTGTTGACAGTTGTGATCTGTAAATATCAATCTGCAGACCATCACGCCACGCAGGTTGAGGTAGGAAATCCTTGTTGATTGAAATCTGGTGTTTATTTTTCACTGCTGTGTATTCTGACAATTAGGTACATGGCTACGGCTAGTAATCGTATAGATTAATGTTAATAGTATTATATGTATTTACTGTGCACATAGTATCTTGTGAGAGGTTATACTATTATGAATTAAGAAGGTTAACCTTTGAGAGACTGATGTCAGATGTGATCCAAGATTGTAATCAATGTTGGCTCATGAGCCATGAATGCGTTGTGGTTTTACCATGGGATCCAATGGTATCCTTAAAACATGCTTGAATTATGTCGTGGGAACCACTGGGATCACGGAACAAACCTATTATTTTTGTCGTGGGATCCAAAGATCATAGATCAAACATTGTGTTTTTGCCGTGGGATCCACTGGAACTATAGATCCAACCTTATATTTTGCAGTGGGACCAACCGGATCATGGATCTAACATTGTATTTTTGCCGTGGGATCCAATGGGATCATAGATCCAACCTTATATTTTTGTCGTGGGATCCAAGGATCAGAGATCAAACATTGCATTTTTGTCGTGGGATCCAATGGGATCATAGATCCTTCCCTGAGATCCATGCACATGTACACCACATGAGTTGGTCGCCTACACGGCGACCAACTCATGTGGGAAAATTTGGACAGCGACCAACCAATGATTTGTATTACCCCTGCCAACGGCGACAACGGCGACACCGGCGCCAACTGTCGTCGTTCTCCATTCGATTGCATAGAAGGGTGCGCCTTCTGCCAAATCCCAGCCGGCAGCCTGCTGATAGTGCTCATTCTTGATGAAATTGCGCACGTTTCATGCCCGTGAACACACGAGTTCCTTGTACTACTGGAAGGTTTTAGAGCTGAAGGATTTTGCAAATGTCGAGATGCAAGTTTCGATAAGATTATAAGTGATACTTGTTGGTTTTCGAATTTGAGTTTTAGTTTCCAGATGGAATTTCGATATTTTGACATCGTTGAGTATCTGGAGAGTTGTGGTAGTTACCTACTTATATGCATGTGGTGCCTACTGCTACTTATCTTCAGACTAAAATTTGTCACCGATGGCTATAGATTTGTCACTGATGGCTATAGATTTGTCACCGATTAGAACGGCAGAATGGTAACTTTGCCCAGCCCTGGGAGACTCACCTGGTGGACAGTTTGATGTTGAAGAAGACGTACTCGCCGCTGTTGACCATGTTTAGGTCGTCAGCCACCATCAGAATCTCCCTCACGTGGTGTGGCGACGCGCACAAGATGATGACTGAAACGGAGACGGAGAGCAGCATGGGTAGCATGTGGCACAGACAACAGTTGGCAGTGGAGAAACAGAACGGCATGGGTATTGGGTAGCATGTAACACAGACAACAGTTGGCAGTGGAGAAACAGAACGGCATGGGTAGCATGTGGCACAGACAACAGTTGGCAGTGGAGAAACAGAACGGCATGGGTAGCATGTGACACAGACAACAGTTGGCAGTGGAGAAACATAACGGCATGGACAGCATGTGACACAGACAACAGTTGGCAGTGGAGAAACATAACGGCATGGGCAGCATGTGACACAGACAACAGTTGGCAGTGGAGAAACATAACGGCATGGGCAGCATGTGACACAGACAACAGTTGGCAGTGGAGAAACAGAACGGCATGGGTAGCATGTGACACAGACAACAGTTGGCAGTGGAGAAACAGAACGGCATGGGTAGCATGTGACACAGACAACAGTTGGCAGTGGAGAAACAGAACGGCATGGGTATTGGGTAGCATGTGACACAGACAACAGTTGGCAGTGGAGAAACAGAACGGCATGGGTAGCATGTGCACAGACAACAGTTGGCAGTGGAGAAACAGAACGGCATGGGTAGAATGTGACAGACAACAGTTGGCAGTGGAGAAACAGAACGGCATGGGTAGCATGTGACACAGACAACAGTTGGCATTGGAGAACTGCAAATACTAAGCTAAGCCGACTGTCAATCAGTATAGTGGCTCCACTTTGTGAAATCGCCACAAATGGAAACGGAACATGTGTGCACTGCGCAGATGTGCATAGGGGGTAGGATTTAGATGTGGATAGGAAGGGGTAAATGTGCATACTTTGGAGTATGATTACGCCTGACATTTGAAATCGGCAACCAATCACTTTAATTATTACCAGTAAGGCGCCGTAGTTGGCACTACCAAATATCGAAGACAACGGATGTGTTTGTAGATAATAACTTCATTTTTTTATCAGAAAAGATGATAAAGCACGCGTGCCGAATCCTAAATAGGCACAGCAAGACGCCTTGAACGGCGATTGAGGAGCGAGCGCCAACGGTCGATATCATGGAAGAATGTGCGTGCACATTATACGTACGCAGAGTGTATACAGAACGCATGCACACGCAAGTGACCACGTGCCGAGAAGCAAAACATAAGCTGATCAGACGATAAGTTCTGGATCAAATGTCATTGGATGAAACATTCCAGATAATACAGAACATTCTTCGGCAGCAATCTAATGCATTGTTTCTAAGATAGAGCACTACACCTCGGCATTTCCAATATGCATCCCAACGGAAATGACAATTTTGACGGCAACAGCTGACAACTGTGGGAAACATTTAAATTATGTCTGATCTAAAATCAAAGTTCAAAACTGCTTTTAGACGGGAGTTCTCCCTGATAGTTCATTATCGAATGTCTTTAAAATAAACAATGTTTTGCAACAACGAATTCTGAAAGTTTAAGTGTTGGGAAAAATAATGATTTTATAGAAATCAAAGCTGGAAGTATATCTGAGATAGCTCAAAATATAAATTAGTGGACATTGATAAAATTACCTAGCAGGAGTTTGAATGACCGTTATACTGTATTCGTTTTGTTTGTATACAACGGCAACTTTATTGTTTAGAATGAAAAATGCAAATATTGTTAGAGATGACGTTTCTCCTAAATGTTTGTATCTAGTTTCTTACCGAAGTTAATATTTCTTTATAACTAAGAACACTCTTTTCTTTTGTATTGTGATATTTTGAATCCACTGACACAAAAGCTACGCGAGTTAAGAAGCACTCTTGAGGAATTTCTCGGAAGATGAGGCAGTGAGGCATGTAATTTGATAACGCGGTCGACAAACAAATATGCCAGTTTCCTTCAGCAAGAAGAACACGCCCTAAAGGCAACTTATCACTGACACATTTAATAATATATAGAAAGTAAGCTGTATGAGTTATGAGTGATAACTAGACAGCCTACGGTAATGTGTTATGTGCACAACTGCATGTTCATTAGTCAGGTTTCATGTACTTTATATAGAGACATACTGGTGGGCAGGGTCGAATACACGAAGGTTTACATAGAAGATAACAATCACATGCACAAGCATGGGTCAAAATAAATACAAGTAATTTCATTATGATATAAAACCATCCAAGAATGACGGCGACGTTGATCGCTAAACAATACAAATGGTTCCACGAGTTCAGTTTCGCTTTATAAATATACAAAGTTAACGTATTTGCCTTATCTGAGAAGTTCAGTGATTTGCCTTAAACAATCAACTTAAACAGATTACACAGATTACACAACTTAAACAACTTAAACAGACACGGGGCAACTGAACCTCGTGAAAATAAATAGTTTTATGGTTTAACAATGAACTTCCTCCACTCAATGTAAGTGTGTTAAATCGTTATGACGAGAACTTGCTGTGTTAACATGTCGTTAACTTTTCAATGTCCATGATATCACTGCTATAGCAAAGTGATGAGTTACCCTCTTTCTACAAAGTCCCAGCATTACTCACTTCTGGGCGAATGAAGAATCCTCTCTGCCTGCACTGGTGGTACTTACTTCTACTGTACTGAACGAACGATTCGTTCTCTGCGTGTCTCCATTGCTCGCCCCTGGCCATGTGGATCACTACCATTTCCGTACCTGTTGAACTTCTGTCGGCCAGAGCGGAGGAGCTATTCTCTTCGTGCCTGCAGGCCCTCCAGCGGAGTCGACAAGCTATCCTTTGTCCACCTCTAGTACTCACTTTCGTGCCTACAGGACCTCCAGCGGAGTCGACAAGCTATCCTTTGTCCACCTCTAGTACTCACTTTCGTGCCTACAGGACCTCCAGCGGAGTCGACAAGCTATCCCTTGTCCACCTCTAGTACTCACTTTCGTGCCTAGAGGCCCTCCAGCGGAGTCGACAAGCTATCCTTTGTCCACCTCTAGTACCTACATGACCTCCAGCGGAGTCGACAAGCTATCTTTTGTCCACCTCTAGTACCTACAGGACCTCCAGTGGAGTCGACAAGCTATCCTTTGTCCACCTCTATTACTCACCTTCGTGCCTACAGGACCTCCAGCGGAGTCGACAAGCTATCCCTTGTCCACCTCTAGTACTCACTTTCGTGTCTACAGGCCCTCCAGCGGAGTCGATAAGCTATCCTTTGTCCACCTCTAGTACCTACATGACCTCCAGCGGAGTCGACAAGCTATCTTTTGTCCACCTCTAGTACCTACAGGACCTCCAGCGGAGTCGACAAACTATCCTTTGTCCACCTCTAGTACTCACTTTCGTGCCTACAGGCCCTCCAGCGGAGTCGACAAGCTATCCTTTGTCCACCTCTAGTACCTACAGGACCTCCAGCGGAGTCGACAAGCTATCCTTTGTCCACCTCTAGTACCTACAGGCCTTCCAGCGGAGTCGACAAGCTATCCTTTGTCCACCTATAGTACTCACTTTCGTGCCTACAGGCCCTCCAGCGGAGTCGACAAGCTATCCTTTGTCCACCTCTAGTACTCACTTTCGTG
>JAXIVJ010014638.1:12500-33835 GCA_036785665.1 Chirona hameri
CACACACACACACACACACACACACACACACACACACACACACACACACACACACACACACACACACACACACACACACACACACACACACACACACACACACACACACACACACACACACACACACACACACACACACACACACACACACACACACACACACACACACACACACACACACACACACACACACACACACACACACACACACACACACACACACACACACACACACACACACACACACACACACACACACACACACACACACACACACACACACACACACACACACACACACACACACACACACACACACACACACACACACACACACACACACACACACACACACACACACACACACACACACACACACACACACACACACACACACACACACACACACACACACACACACACACACACACACACACACACACACACACACACACACACACACACACACACACACACACACACACACACACACACACACACACACACACACACACACACACCACACACACACACACACACACACACACACACACACACACACACACACACACACACACACACACACACACACACACACACACACACACACACACACACACACACACACACACACACACACACACACACACACACACACACACACACACACACACACACACACACACACACACACACACACACACACACACACACACACACACACACACACACACACACACACACACACACACACACACACACACACACACACACACACACACACACACACACACACACACACACACACACACACACACACACACACACACACACACACACACACACACACACACACACACACACACACACACACACACACACACACACACACACACACACACACACACACACACACACACACACACACACACACACACACACACACACACACACACACACACACACACACACACACACACACACACACACACACACACACACACACACACACACACACACACACACACACACACACACACACACACACACACACACACACACACACACACACACACACACACACACACACACACACACACACACACACACACACACACACACACACACACACACACACACACACACACACACAGCCAGCACAGAGGGGCCCCTGAGCAGGTCGAGAGGCCCCTGAGCACGTCGGCAGGGTGACAAAGCGGCCAGTGCAGTCCCTTTCCAGGTCATAAGGACACCTGAGTAGGTTGGAGGGCCCCTGGACAGACCAGAGGGCTCCTGGGAAGTTAAAAGGGCCCCTGTGCAGGTCAGAGGGGCCCCTGACCAGACCTAAAGATCCCCTAGGTGGGTCAGAAGGGCCCCTGAACATGCCGAATGGCCCCTAGTCAGAACGGAGGGCCCCAGGGCAGGTAAGAGGGCCCCCAGAGCATGTCGCAAGGCGACAAAGCAACCCGCGCAGTCCCTTGCCAAGTTGGAAGGGCCCCTTAGAAGTCTAGAGGGCCCCTGGGGAGACCAGAGGGCTCCTGTAAAGTTCAAAGGGCCCCTGTGCAGATCGGAGGGGCCCCTGACCAGACTGAAAGGACCCTTGGGCGGGTAAGAAGGGCCTCTGAACATGCCGAATTGGCCCCTAACCAGACTGGAGGTGCCCCTGGGCAGGTCGGAGGGGCCCCTGAGCATGTTAGCAGAGCGACAAAGTAGCCAGTGCAGTCCCTGGCCAGGTCGGAAGGACCTCTGAACAGGCCGAATGGACCTCTTGACACACAAGAGGGGCTTCTTGGAAGGTCAGAGGAGTCCCTGATCAGACCGGACGGGCCAAAAGCACGTAGAGATCGCAGATGAAGATTAAATACAAAGAAGACTTACTCCACAATTTGTTTATATTAAAAGCGGAGCTTTCGGGTATATTGTAACACCCTTCGTCAGGGTGTTACAATATGCCCGAAAGCTCCGATTTTAATTTGTCTTCTAGAGTAAGCCTTCTTTGTATTTAATATATATCACGCACTCCACATCATGTCTTTTCGCGGATCCCAGATGAGTCCCTGAACAGGTCGGAAGGGCGTTGAAATGGTCGGAGGGGCCCCTAGACGATCTGAAGGGACCCTGGGGCTTTCAACAGTAAGAATGCAGTTGTACAGGGAATAAAACTCAAAATTCTCGCGCCGCTCCGCGGCGCAATGTAACTACAAATTCAATTATATGCGGGTTAGAAGAAAAAAATCGGTCTGTTTCTCGGCGCATTTATGTGCGATGTTGCTACTTTCCTATATAATTGGCCAAAATATTTCATTTAAGCACTTTTTACCGCACTTTTAAACGCACAATATAACATTTTTAGAGGTCCGCACCATACGCAATGCGACGCATTGATGAGAAAGCATATCCAGGGCATAAGACTAAAAAAAATCGCGCCGCTCCGCGGCGCAATTTGTTGAAGAGTTCCAGCTTAAAAAGTCTTGAAGAGTATTGAGCTTAAAAAATATTCCAAGTTGGTATAGTTAATTCCAAATTGATGTCGTTGGTTCCAAAGTTGATAAGGCAGTTTGCTAGCCCCAGCTCCTAAAAGTTGGTATGGCCCATGCCATACCTGTCATGCTGGATTTCCGTCCTTGTAACGCGCCTTTTCATCCGTTTTGTTTGGCCCTTTCAACGCTTGGGAATGGACCCTTTCAACGCCATGGGAAGGGGCCCTTTCGAGGCGCCGCCCCCCCCCCCCCCTGCCCTGGACGAAATCCTGGCTATGTGCCTAACTAGAAGCCACATACCAGCAAAATGGTTCAAATGTGTTTCTGGTCACTGATAGTCATCAGAAAACTGCGGCGCGTTCTTCCAATGCCTACCCTTAAACTCCTGAGTCAAACCCTCGAGCTTTCACACATCTCCTACTGTTTGCCAGCTTGGGCTCCCACCACCGACGCTCAACGAAGACGACTAGACAAGGCTATCAACTTCGGAGTGCGAATTGTCACCGGCAAGCGCAAAAGAGATCGTATCTCTGAATCGCGCAGGTCTCTTGGTTGGATGAGAATCAAGGGAATGATCGCCTTCCGTGACTGCACGAGAGTAAGCAACATCGTGCATGGCACCAAAGGATATGTGACAGTTGGCAGGCTTATCACACCAAGGGGCGAGGTGTCGTCCCACACGACACGGGCCTCCAGCGACCAAACTATCATGCAGGCCACAAACCTCAGACCAGGTCATCTGGCAACGGTGCATAAGATGTTCCCGTACAGAGCGCTACGCTCATGGAACAATCTGCCAGCATCACTTCGCCACACCCAGACGCCAACGGCATTCAAAAACAACTTGAGGCATCATCTCTTGGAAAGAACCACCGAATAGCGAAACGAACAACCTGACGCGATATCAAGAACGACCGAATAGTAAAACGAACTAAGGCGACTATAAATGATTCTGAACTCGCGTACTTCTTTAATATGTATATTGTTGATGTGTAAGTTGTGTAAGTTGTGTATGTATATTATATGTAAGCTCGGAACCTGAAAAGCCCCGCCGAGGGAAGGTGAAGGGTATTTAGGTAGGATGTTCATTCGCCCATCGTGTATGTAACCGAAGGTTGGTTTCACATTGGATAACACTATTCTTTAGAATTGTGTTTCCATTGTGAAACAAACCTGTATGCATGTATTCGAAGAATAAACGCTTTATATCATTTAGGACCAGCATCCACTTCAGCCATTACATTCTGACAAGTAAAATTAGACAAATCAGTTCCTCTACTTTATGCAAGTACATGTTGAAGCAAATGCAAAAGTCAAGTAGGATATAAACCAATAGCGGGTTAAAAAGGAAGTAAAACAGGTAGAGAAACGGGAACCAAACGAGAAGGAAAACATACAAACAAGAGGGAATACTGGCTGTGTTCCCCATTGCAAACAGACGAATCATCGGAAACCAGCTACAAAGGTGAACACGCATTGAAAGAAAACAGCGAACGAGAACGGAGTGGGAAGAGACCTACAACGAATCGAAAACGGACTGGAAACGAATTGGAAAAGGACCGGAAGCTAACCGAACATAGACCGAAAATAGAATAGCAGGAACAGAACAACCGACCCTCTAACGATATATTCGGGGGAAAATCCTCTCATAACCACAACAGCGGTCTTCTAAACTCTGCGTAAGCAGATACATTACTGTCACGTCCGAGGGACCGAGCGAGGATGGTCCGAGGTACCGAGCGAGGATGGTCCGAGGTACCAAGTGAGGATGGTCCGAGGTACCGAACGAGGATGGTCCGAGGTACCGAGCGAGGATGGTCCGAGGTACCGAGCGAGGATGGTCCGAGGTACCGAGCGAGGATGGTCCGAGGTACCGAGCGAGGATGGTCCGAGGTACCGAGCGAGGATGGTCCGAGGTACCGAGCGAGGATGGTCCGAGGTACCAAGCGAGGATGGTCCGAGGTACCGAGCGAGGATGGTCCGAGGTACCGAGTGAGGACGGTCCGAGGTACCGAGCGAGGATGGTCCGAGGTACCGAGCGAGGATGGTCCGAAGTACCAAGCGAGGATGGTCCGAGGTACCGAGCGAGGATGGTCCGAGGTACCGAGCGAGGATGGTCCGAGGTACCAATCGAGGATGGTCCGAGGTAGCGAGCGAGGATGGTCCGAGGTACCGAGTGAGGACGGTCCGAGGTACCGAGGGAGGATGGTCCGAGGTACCGAGCGAGGATGGTCCGAGGTACCAAGCGAGGATTGTCCTATGTACCGAGCGAGGATGGTCCGAGGTACCGAGCGAGGATGGTCCGAGGTACCGAGCGAGGATGGTCCGAGGTACCGAGCGAGGACGGTCCGAGGTACCAAGCGAGGACGGTCCGAGGTACCGAGTGAGGATGGTCCGAGGTACCGAGTGAGGACGGTCCGAGGTACCGAGTGAGGATGATCCGAGGTACCGAGTGAGGATGATCCGAGGTACCGAGCGAGGATGGTCCGAGGTACCGAGCGAGGATGGTCCGAGGTACCGAGCGAGGATGGTCCGAGGTACCGAGCGAGGATGATCCGAGGTACCGAGCGAGGATGGTCCGAGGTACCGAGCGAGGACGGTCCGAGGTACCGAGCGAGGATGGTCCGAGGTACCGAGCGAGGATGGTCCGAGGTACCAAGCGAGGATGGTTCGAGGTACCGAGCGAGGATGGTCCGAGGTACCGAGCGAGGATGGTACGAGGTACCGAGCGAGGATGGTCCGAGGTACCGAGCGAGGATGGTCCGAGGTACCGAGCGAGGATGGTCCGAGGTACCGAGCGAGGATGGTCCGAGGTACCGAACGAGGATGGTCCGAGGTACCGAGCGAAGATGGTCCGAGGTACCAAGCGAGGATGGTCCGAGGTACCGAGCGAGGATGGTCCGAGGTACCGAGTGAGGACGGTCCGAGGTACCGAGCGAGGATGGTCCGAGGTACCGAGCGAGGATGGTCCGAAGTACCAAGCGAGGATGGTCCGAGGTACCGAGCGAGGATGGTCCGAGGTACCGAGCGAGGATGGTCCGAGGTACCAATCGAGGATGGTCCGAGGTACCGAGCGAGGATGGTCCGAGATACCGAGTGAGGACGGTCCGAGGTACCGAGGGAGGATGGTCCGAGGTACCGAGCGAGGATGGTCCGAGGTACCAAGCGAGGATTGTCCTATGTACCGAGCGAGGATGGTCCGAGGTACCGAGCGAGGATGGTCCGAGGTACCGAGCGAGGATGGTCCGAGGTACCGAGCGAGGATGGTTCGAGGTACCGAGCGAGGATGGTCCGAGGTACCGAGCGAGGACGGTCCGAGGTACCGAGCGAGGATGGTCCGAGGTACCGAGTGAGGACGGTCCGAGGTACCGAGCGAGGATGGTCCGAGGTACCGAGCGAGGATGGTCCGAGGTACCAAGCGAGGACGGTCCGAGGTACCGAGCGAGGATGGTCCGAGGTACCGAGCGAGGACGGTCCGAGGTACCGAGCGAGGATGGTCCGACGTACCGAGCGAGGATGGTCCGAGGTACCGAGTGAGGATGGTCCGAGGTACCGAGTGAGGATGGTCCGAGGAACCGAGCGAGGAGGGTCCGAGGTACCGATCGAGGATGGTCCGAGGTACCGAGTGAGGATGGTTCGAGGTACCGAGCGAGGATGGTCCGAGGTACCGAGCGAGGATGGTCCAAGGTACCGAGCGAGGATGGTCCGAGGTACCAAGCGAGGATGGTCCGAGGTACCGAGCGAGGATGGTCCGAGGTACCGAGCGAGGATGGTCCGAGGTACCGAGCGAGGACGGTTCGAGGTACCGAGCGAGGATGGTCCGAGGTACCGAGCGAGGACGGTCCGAGGTACCGAGCGAGGATGGTCCGAGGTACCGAGCGAGGATGGTCCGAGGTACCGAGCGAGGATGGTCCGAGGTACCGAGCGAGGATGGTCCGAGGTACCGAGCGAGGACGGTCCGAGGTACCGAGCGAGGATGGTCCGAGGTACCGAGAGCGAGGATGGTCCGAGGTACCGAGCGAGGATGGTCCGAGGTACCGAGCGAGGACGGTCCGAGGTACTGAGCGAGGATGGTCCGAGGTACTGAGTGAGGACGGTCCGAGGTACCGAGCGAGGATGGTCCAAGGTACCGAGCGAGGATGGTCCGAGGTACCAAGCGAGGACGGTCCGAGGTACCGAGCGAGGATGGTCCGAGGTACCGAGCGAGGATGGTCCGAGGTACCGAGCGAGGATGGTCCGAGGCACCGAGCGAGGACGGTCCGAGGTACCGAGTGAGGATGGTCCGAGGTACCGAGTGAGGATGGTCCGAGGTACCGAGCAAGGATGGTCCGAGGTACCGAGCGAGGACGGTCCGAGGTACCGATCGAGGATGGTCCGAGGTACCGAGTGAGGATGGTCCGAGGTACCGAGCGAGGATGGTCCGAGGTACCGAGCTAGGATGGTCCAAGGTACCGAGCGAGGATGGTCCGAGGTACCAAGCGAGGATGGTCCGAGGTACCGAGCGAGGATGGTCCGAGGTACCGAGCGAGGATGGTCCGAGGTACCGAGCGAGGACGGTTCGAGGTACCGAGCGAGGATGGTCCGAGGTACCGAGCGAGGACGGTCCGAGGTACCGAGCGAGGATGGTCCGAGGTACCGAGCGAGGATGGTCCGAGGTACCGAGCGAGGATGGTCCGAGGTACCGAGCGAGGATGGTCCGAGGTACCGAGCGAGGACGGTCCGAGGTACCGAGCGAGGATGGTCCGAGGTACCGAAAGCGAGGATGGTCCGAGATACCGAGCGAAGATGGTCCGAGGTACCGAGCGAGGACGGTCCGAGGTACTGAGCGAGGATGGTCCGAGGTACTGAGTGAGGACGGTCCGAGGTACCGAGCGAGGATGGTCCGAGGTACCGAGTGAGGATGGTCCGAGGTACCAAGCGAGGACGGTCCGAGGTACCGAGCGAGGATGGTCCGAGGTACCGAGCGAGGACGGTCCGAGGTACCGAGCGAGGATGGTCCGAGGTACCGAGCGAGGATGGTCCGAGGTACCAAGCGAGGACGGTCCGAGGTACCGAGCGAGGATGGTCCGAGGTACCGAGCGAGGACGGTCCGAGGTACCGAGTGAGGATGGTCCGAGGTACCGAGTGAGGATGGTCCGAGGTACCGAGCAAGGATGGTCCGAGGTACCGAGCGAGGACGGTCCGAGGTACCGATCGAGGATGGTCCGAGGTACCGAGTGAGGATGGTCCGAGGTACCGAGCGAGGATGGTCCGAGGTACCGAGCGAGGATGGGTCGAGGTACCGAGCGAGGATGGTCCGAGGTACCGAGCGAGGATGGTCCGAGGTACCAAGCGAGGACGGTCCGAGGTACCGAGCGAGGTCGGTCCGAGGTACCGAGCGAGGATGGTGGCCAGGCGATATTGTCTCAATGTCTCATCGGAGAAAGTGTAGCTAGTAGTGGCCGTGGTGCTGAGCAGGGAGAACCACAATGAGGAAATATTTCTCCGTGCATTATTCTCACGAGATATGATTTGAAAGGAAGTTGAGTGAAGGGAGGTGAAACAGTCCCTCGGCTGTGGCTCACGCATCATGGGAGGACGGAGAGCTGAAGTCTTCCTTTCTGAGTAACATAAATTTCAGAATGTTCTGCCGAGGTCAGACAGAAACACGTCGCATATATCTCATATTCAAGTCGTCGCCACGATGCAGTCACAGAGGCGACATACATAACCTGAAGGAAATAATCGAGGATGAGTTATGATGATGCTCGAATATTTCGGCGCAACGACTGCTAAGGTCATCGAGGATGAGTTTAGCGAGTGATGTGATTCAATGTGAAAATCAGCGCGCAGCTGATTAATGCCATTATTTTCCTATAGCATGGCGAAGCGCGCTTGGGCATCGGACGGTGCTGAAACGGTAGTTGAACAGAACACTTGGAAAATAATGCCTGTCTTAGATATTTGCATGACTTTTGGAGCAACCAACATATGTAGCTTCACCCTTTAATGTTTATCTCCCATGTGCCTGACAACCAGGTAACCAGCCAATACAGATCCTGCGCAATAAGCGCGGCACGACCGAATTGTGACTAAGCATTAGCCGTGCGATTATTGCGGTACCCGGCTATGGTATTCCGAGGCATCTGATCTGCATCTATAAAATACGTTAGAATAAAACATTATAACCATAACACTGAGCATAAAAACAGAGGAGTTAAACATTTCGGTGTGTATAAACGCATGAATGTATGATTTAGCTCGGTCGGTAATCGTGTAATATTACATGAGGCGCCATGAGCCATCCGTGTAAACATTCGGAACTTTTCAACAAAAATAAGTATGTCCCAGAAATAAATCGAAGTAAAATTTGCCTAAAGGTGTTGTAATATATGTAATATCACATCATGAATAATACATACATACATATATATATATATATATATATATATATATATATATATATATATATATATATATATATATATATATATATATATATATATATATATATATATATATATATATATATATATATATATATATATATATATATATATATATATATATATATATATATATATATATATATATATATATATATATATATATATATATATATATATATATATATATATATATATATATATATATATATATATATATATATATATATATATATATATATATATATATATATATATATATATATATATATATATATATATATATATATATATATATATATATATATATATATATATATATATATATATATATATATATATATATATATATATATATATATATATATATATATATATATATATATATATATATATATATATATATATATATATATATATATATATATATATATTACGGTCATACGTCTATTGGTCTTCTAAGGCATTCTTGAGGCGCCTCATCATACACGGCTAGAACGGTTTTCTTTTCATGGTACCTTCACTGCCGGTGGGCTTTACATGTCAAATAATTTTTACATTTACGTTTCAGATGATTAAAGAACATGATAAGTAGCAAAGCATACAAGAGAAAGCTGAGAAATATCATTCCAGCATCAAAATGACGGAAAAGTAAACTTGATGCTGAGGTGTAATGTATGAGCGATGGAAGGATACATACAATGCGAACATTATTCGCGACCTCCCAAACTGTGCACTTTTAAGCGTCTTGTGAAGGGAAATACAATATTGGAAAACAATCGAAAAAGTATTCGGAAGCATTCGAAAAGGCATCCAATCAAGATTAGCACTGCTGCTAATAGGGGAATGACAACACTGGTTACTGATGCGCACAAACTGAGATTCACCAGGCTGAAGAGACAATTCCATAAAGTTCTATTGAATCCACTTCCCTCAATACACCGGGCATATTCGCGGACCACAACGTCGCCTTCTCACGTAACGCTGATAGCAAGCTGTCCGGTGGGAAATAAAATGGCACACAGCTGGTAACCACGTAACGCTGATAGCAAGCTGTCCGGTGTGAGATAAAATGGCACACAGCTGGTAACCACGTAACGCTGATAGCAAGCTGTCCGGTGGGAAATAAAATGGCACACAGCTGGTAACCACGTAACGCTGATAGCAAGCTGTCCGGTGGGAAATAAAATGGCACACAGCTGGTAACCATGTAAAAGTGAAACTGAAATTTTTGTTTGACATAATTTGATGATAATTAATTTACTCGTTATTACGGGTAAATATGTGAGAAGGTTTATGTTCGTATCAGAACATTCATTATGAAGACATACTATGTTTATCGAAGTAACATCTCCTTAAGACCAATTTTGTGACGCACAAAAAGGTTCTTTTCACTGTTCAACAAAACTCTCCCACATTTTATGTGCAAGATATAATTGCATCGATTCAAGAGAAAACGGTGTCGTTAGGTCTTCCTGCAGGGGGACATAACATCCTAGTATAGGGGACATAACAGCCTAGTATAGGGGACATAACAGCCTAGTATAGGGGACAAAACAGCCTAGTATAGGGGACACAACATCCTAGTATAGGGGACAAAACAGCCTAGTATAGGGGACAAATCAGCCTAGTATAGGGGACAAATCAGCCTAGTATAGGGGACATAACAGCCTAGTATAGGGGACATAACAGCCTATTATAGGGGACAAAACAGCCTAGTATAGGGGACATAACAGCCTAGTATAGGGGACATAACAGCCTAGTATAGGGGACATAACAGCCTAGTATAGGGGACATAACAGCCAAGTATAGGGCACATAACAGTCTAGTATAGGGGACATAACATCCTCGTTTTACATAAAATATCTGAGTTGTTATTCTTGCAGAAAATATCTTTAGCATTCACTCGTGTACTAATTAAGCCATCTTCATTCCCTCTTTGATAACCTAGTTGACGGTACCCTGCAGACATTGCATATACATATAACGCACTTGTAATGAGATCCCGAAGATCATTGCGTAATGGTGGTTAGACCATGTGACACAAGGAATGGGCATTTTGTTTATTATCCACAACCACTTTGTTTCGGTGAAATGTAAACATCGCAGCTAAAATTGACCTGCGGAAATACGATTGTACCGCTCTTCACGTGTGTATGCACCTGCGTTCCCACTACCACATACTGCATATCACATTTGGACTGCGTATTGTTGATACCGACCTCGCGCTGGCAATACTTACATTTGAAACAAGTGTGCTAAAATATCGGTACAGTGAGAAGAGAAATAGGAACCTAATGATTGATTGATATATTTTAGTAGTCTCACTATTATAATCAAGCATGTACCAATACAATAAAATATTCAGTGCCACCAAAGCAGGCTTAAATATGCACATAAGTACCTGCTCAAATGAGGTATATGCTCGTCAATGCCGAATACAGGGCAACTTATCGGGGCTTAAGTAAGAACAATAACGGAATGCAATTAATCGGCCAAGTTTAATTACACTACCCATGGAAGCGCCTTACCGCATGGTTTGAATGCTAAAACAGCATTCAGCTAAAATAATGAGTAGAATTTTAAACGCAGCCCTGTCTCACATGGCACGCGTTTTTGAAGTGCGTTCAGCATACTTACTAGTCACTGCATCAAAGTGAAAACATGGCCGGAAGACCTTATGTTAACTTTTTTATTAGGATGATGGAAGGAGCAAAGCAAACACAGTTTCCTCGATTAGCTCTGATATAATAAAAGTGAAAAGCGAAGCTAAAATTAATCGACGACTCTCAGAAAATCGATGTGAAACTGTGTTTGATTCATAGGGGCCAAGTTCCTCCAAGGTTAATGTGGTCGTCAAGGTCTTCAAAGTGGAAGTAATCAACGTCATGCAAGTCAACTGATAATCAACGTCATCATCGTCGGAGACATCACCGTCAGGAATACCAAGGTTACACTGTTCACACATTTGCAAGCATTTATAAAACTCGCAAAATAATGCAAATAATGATGTCTAAGCTATCTCCGGGCCTGACTAATAATGGGCTCCGTTTGACACAATGCAATAGAAGGTACTATTATATACCAGTGGTACGAATTATATAAATGCCAAATATCGCTATATTTGTGTTGGGTGTTTCGTTTCGTTAAATTTACTTAAGCACACGTCAACATTAAGACATTACAATCTTGGTTGTTTTCAGCATCCTATTTCGATAAAATATTTCCATGAAACACTAGTTTAACCTAAACAGACAACACGGCTTTTGACCAGCTGGTTTTCGGGTGAGACATAACCTGCGGTTCTGTTGAGGTAGAACAGCTTGAAGGCCTCGATGGGGCCGAGCGCTGACGAGCAGTTGGTGTCTCGCACGTGCAGCTCAATATGCCATCCTGGCAGCGGGCTGGCATCCCCCATGCTAGCCAGGTGCCGGACAGCCAGCTGGACCGGCGGCAGGATGCGGCGCAATGAGTACGGATGGCTGCCGTTCTCCGGTGCGATGACGGCCAGGTGGAGGTGGCGCGCCGCGCACAGCTCCGCCGCCAGCAGCAGCACCAGCCAGCAGCAGACGCGCGCTGCCGCCGCCATCCCCGTCACTCGCGCTAGCCGGGAGATCGCACTAAGATCACTTCCGGTTCACTTCCGGTCACCTCCGGGTCACTTCCGGGTCACTTTCGGGTCACTTCCGGGGCACTTTCGGATCACTTCCGGGTCACTTCCGGGTCACTTCCGGGTCACTTCCGGGTCACTTCCATGTCACTTCTGATCACTTTCGGGTCACTTCCGGTCACTTTCAGGTCATTTCTGGTCACCTCCGGCTCACTTCCGGGTCACTTCCGGGTCACTTCCGGGTCACTTCTGGTCACTTTCGGGTCACTTTCAGGTCACTTTCGGGTCACTTCCGATTCATTTTCTCGTCTCTCTGATCACTGAACCGCACTCTGATCATCGATGCTTTCGTTCTTCGGACCGCGCGCTCGCTTCGCCTTCGCCAGCTTTACCACCAAAACACTGATCTGCGATGCCGCGCCGTCAGGGTCACTCTGACCAGGTTCACTATCGGGTCACCAGCGCACCGCCACACTCGGCTGCATCCGGAAGTACCGCGACGCGTCACAGCGCTCCCCAGGGACATCGAAGCCGCCACGGCATCCGGCTATCTTCCGGTGCCGGCAATACACTTCCGATGCCGGCGATATACTTCCGATGCCGGTGATATACTGCCGTCGTGACCGGCTGCCGCAAGTTACTCCCGCGCCGATTCCGATAGCAAATATAATGCCGCGGTTTGGCTTCTAAAAGCGGGCAAGCTCTTCTGGAAGAGAAAATGACGTACATATTTAGAAGCAGGCATGCAACGTTGACCCGGTTCATTTGGGATTTTTACGAATTTGTGAGTAGATATAATGCAATTTTTAGAGAGGGTCATGATACGATTTAAAAAAAACGTTATTTACCGATTGCTTGTGAACAAAAGAGCAGTGTACAAATGTTATTTTCTACCGAAGATGATTACCGCTTAAGCCAAAATGAAGTGCAACAACAATGTATATGGGTGTTTAATAATTTGCATCTACATCACCCAAGCCAAGGGAAAATATAACCTGCCCTTTCACGGCTAATTTTAAATGAGCTAGATCTAGACGGGACAAATTCAGAGCATGAGGATAAAAATAGCATTGAAAAAATGTGTTGCATATGGAATAGTAAATTGTCCAAAAATTAAATCAACGAGAAAGATTGCCGGAAAACGCCAAGCGTAATTCGTAAATTCCATTGCTTGAAGCACAAAGCTTATAGGGGACATACCATGTACACGACCCTCGTTATTGCGGTGTGAATTTTTCTGCAAGTTGTAAACGGTTGAGTACATAATAATTCTTCCAACAAAAGGATATTGGGCTTGAAAGTATGCCATAAAAGTTTTAACCCTCACCCGTGCAGCGTCCGATCAGTGCGTGATCGTGCAGGGGGGGGGGGGGGGGGGGGGGGGTACAACACACACCCTAACGTTACGCCCCTAATTGAGCTACAGCTTCGATTAAAACACGAGCGTGTTGTTAATCACGAGAGGAAGCCATTGACATCCGATGTTAAGGTCCTAGGTCATTAGGTGACCTCTGAAGTCATGCCAATGACCCAAAAACTCAACCAAATTGTAAATGCCGTATAAATTGAATTTAATCGAGCTAGAATCGCGATAAGCATATAATTATGTTAAATGGGGTGCCCAATTTGAAATCAACGTAAAACAAATGTTCTAAAAACTGCCAAATTTAAAAAGGTCATGTCAGGTCATTTGAGGTCATGACCTCGGTTGACCTATTGAGGGCGCAGACCCCAGTGGAACATATATTTATGTAAAATGGATCCCATATTTGAAATCAGCGTCACAAAATGTCATAGAAACTGGCAGAAGCCCAAAAAAGTAATATGAGGTTATCGGAGGTCAGTGACCTCGGCTGACCTCTAAAAAAAGTAATCGAAGTCACAATCTCAATGCAAACCACAACTGTCACCTGGAAACACCTGTGCATATGCTACTGAACAACAAACACTCGGAAACTGCAGAAGTTTCAAGGATCAATACTACGGGACGCCAGTTGCGCCTGACATGACCTTGAATAACAGGTCATAGGTCACGGGTCATGTGACCTACAATATTTTTTTTCTTTGAAACAGATATGTGTCAAATTGTTCAAAAGTAGAGTACTGAAAGTTTCATCGCAATCGGTTTATATTTGCGCGAGTTATTACCGAAAAACCGAGAGGGGGTGGCATCCACCCCCCTCTGCACTGGCAAGGGTTAAACCATATATTTCAAGTTGTAGAGCTGAATATGAACCATTTTCTTGTCACGCATATCTTGTGAAAATATTGTGTGAACTTGTGAAAACATAATGTATTGCATATTTTCCTTGCTATGTATTAAGTATATGAGCTGCTCCAGGGTAGTTGGATTTGGTTTGCTTCTTGGATTCGGATCGCAATGGATCACAATAGGTGGTGTACATAAATACGATGTAATTAAGATATTTTTGCAAGGACAGTGCATGCAAACACAGGTAAAGCTTCGGGAGTTTAGCCGATGTCATGAAGGTTTCCACTGCAGGGAAGACATGAGTACAAGTCGGGAATATTCCATTATCTGAAGTTTATAACATTTATGCTACGGATTTGAAGAAGAAAAAACTTAGCATTGAAATAAGTGTAAACTTCTTCCGATATATTTGTTATTTAATGGCTCAGTTGTTTGGTTATAATATTTGTTTGGTTGTTTTCATTATGAAATCTCAACAAAGGCCACGCTGTCAAATGCACAAACGGGATCACTGGCGGATCCCAATATGGGGATCCGCCAGTGATCCCAAATAAATTAGCCCCCCCCTCCCAATATGGGGGGGGGGGGGGCTAATTTCACTGGGGGCCTTCCGGCCCCAGGAGCCTCCATATGACCTAAAGGGTACCCCATCTTTTCCCCTTTTGCGAACTTAGGTTATATTTTTCGCTATACTATTCTTACGTGTAAGGACGTGTCAATTAAGTGCAAAAATTAAATTGATTGATATTTGCCTACAATTATCTCAAATTTTGACATTGTACAATATACATGCTACTTTATATAAACATAAGTTATTCGCTAATAACTTTTGACTGAATAAAGGCACGGTAAACGTCAATGGCAATGACTGAATAATGGCACGGTAAACGTCATTTTGTTGTTATCACAATTTTTAAAGTTTAGACGTTAAAAGGATACACTTTACAGATAATTCCATCGTAATGCAGATTTCTTGTTGAAAATTTATACATCTTATTTGGAAAATAGACATGAAGACAAAATAAAAGTGGATTTTTGTAAGGAATGCTATGGCCAATGTTTATCTTAACCGTATGGCAACAATTGAGTGGCAATTTCACAAACTATCACAACAAAGTAACAGCTGCATTTCGATTAGCGATGCCATTTTGCATTCATTACTACACACATTTCGTTCTTGCAAAATGTACAAGGGTGTATGCAATGCTTAACTGGTTTGCGAAGTTATGCAGGACCTGGTGTTAATGCCGTCACCAGATGTCTCTGTTAGCACATCCCTGGTCCTGGACCTGGTGTTAATGCCGTCAACAGATGTCTCTGTTAGCACATCCCTGGTCCTGGACCTGGTGTTAATGCCGTCACCAGATGTCTCTGTTAGCACATCCCTGGTACTGGACCTGGTGTTAATGCCGTCAACAGATGTCTCTGTTAGCACATCCCTGGTCCTGGACCTGGTGTTAATGCCGTCAACAGATGTCTCTGTTAGCACATCCCTGGTCCTGGACCTGGTGTTAATGCCGTCAACAGATGTCTCTGTTAGCACATCCCTGGTCCTGGACCTGGTGTTAATGCCGTCAACAGATGTCTCTGTTAGCACATCCCTGGTCCTGGACCTGGTGTTAATGCCGTCAACAGATGTCTCTGTTAGCACATCCCTGGTCCTGGACCTGGTGTTAATGCCGTCAACAGATGTCTCTGTTAGCACATCCCTGGTCCTGGGCCTGGTGTTAATGCCGTCAACAGATGTCTCTGTTAGCACATCCCTGGTCCTGGACCTGGTGTTAATGCCGTCAACAGATGTCTCTGTTAGCACATCCCTGGTCCTGGACCTGGTGTTAATGCCGTCAACAGATGTCTCTGTTAGCACATCCCTGGTCCTGGACCTGGTGTTAATGCCGTCAACAGATGTCTCTGTTAGCACATCCCTGGTCCTGGACCTGGTGTTAATGCCGTCACCAGATGTCTCTGTTAGCACATCCCTGGTCCTGGACCTGGTGTTAATGCCGTCAACAGATGTCTCTGTTAGCACATCCCTGGTCCTGGACCTGGTGTTAATGCCGTCAACAGATGTCTCTGTTAGCACATCCCTGGTCCTGGACCTGGTGTTAATGCCGTCAACAGATGTCTCTGTTAGCACATCTCGCACGGCAGCAGCATCATGCTGAACTAACTGGAATAATGAGTCACCTACACGCTGTTTGCGGGGCGTAATCCTACAATCCTGATCAAGCGATTAGGTGCCGTGGTAAACATGTCTTACACGCACTTTCAAAACTATCAACCACTATTTGCACCCGTTCATTTTATCTAGCCGCCGTTTTTGGAACGCGTCTAAACAAAATCGCACCCTCAAATGGCGAGGTGACCATTTCGCCAACAAAGATAAGAGATTTTTGTGACCACAATTGAGTGAAGTGACGTCACTAAGGTGACTACAACTCAGATATTTCTTGAAAACGAAAGCTTTCGTTCCTTTCAGAGCATGAGTAAAATCGATGGCAGATAGGTTTGTCGAATTTGGGCCCGTATTTGTAATTCTGTTTCAGTTATTCAGATTATTTGATAGAGGGCGGATTATACGCGAAGCGTCGTAGAGCTACGGATATATCCATTATATCACGGCAAATTGTATTATGGCACGTGCCCGAACACGTGCCTGGCACGCCGGATGAAATGTGCCTGGATAATGTGTCGGGCGCACGGCCGTCACATTGCATGATGTGAAGTCGAATAAAGCGTTGCTGTTGATTCGACTTCCAGACCACCTCAAGGCAAAATGCTATTTCCGCGGGTAACCAGATGTCACTTTTGCCGCAAACATCCACCGACTCTCGAAGCCATATTATCCTCAAAATACATTGAGCCGTAAAAGAATGCAGTGAAACCTTAACCCTATTTGTAACAGGGGGGGGGGGCGGATTCCGCCCCCCTCATGTTTTTCGCAGATATCTCCAGAACAGCTGGGAGCAGGCCCATGAAATTTTGGGACTTTTCATAGAATTGAATACTGCATTTGGAGTCAAAATTTTGAGTTCTTAACCTGAACAGAGGCGGTTCCAGGGTACAGTTTTGGGTGGGTTCGGAGGCGATATTTGGCGATAATACGGAAATGTGATCTTCACGGTTTCTTCGTAACTGCCTCAAGTATGAAGGAGGGACATCGGTTCACGGTGATTGCAACAAGTGCAAATTAGTTGATGTTAATGAAATATCATTAAAATTTCATGGCAGAGGCGGTTTCAGGGGCTTGAAAAGGGGGGTTTCCAGGAAATATTCAAGGCTGGGCGGAAAGCAAATAGAGCAATGTAAGGGGCATTTATAGTTATCAAGATGTAAAAGATAGCTTCTGCTTCCATTATTTGCATAATTTTTTACATATAGAGTTTCAGGGGCGTGTTCAGGCACATGAAAAGGGGGTGACTGGCTTGGTGATGACGATATGCCAGCGATAACTGCGCAATAGACGGTTAGCTTATAATTATATATGCACATATGAGGCCAGGAAAGGGAATAAAGTCATTTTTTTGCAGAGGCGCGCTCAGGAATGGAAGAAAGGGGGTCATATTATTGCAAGGAAACTAAGAGGCATGGGCGTACAATGACATAACATACTGTAGTTTTCGGATGAAACACGCACCACAGGCTACTCCACGAACGATTATAAGATAATAGGCGAGTCCAGGTAGGGTAAAAGGGGGGTAAGCAATGTTAATTGAAGTTGTAAGTGAAATAGTCACTGTTGACTAGTTAGTATCATAATAGCGGATAATATACTTATCAAAAGGTATTGAGCCGCCCCAGTTTGGATCCTGGATACGCCAATTATGAAGTACAACATGTAAAAAGGAACTATCTACGATCAGTAACATATTTATAGTGCTGGGTAGCAACTTGTCTGCGGTTAATATTTTTTTCCAATTTTACCCCCCTTTTTCACTAACCTGGTACCGCCTATGGCAAAAAATATGATTTTTAACTGTTTTGCCTAATGTCATAATCACATACCATTTCATTTCTTTAAAAAAACATCAACAAATTATTTTATTACGCATTTACTTCACCCCCATATTGAGTGACCTGCACACGCCTATGATTTTTGAATTTTCAAACGCCACTGTCATATATTAATTTCCAATTCAATCTCTATCGATTCATATTAATTGTGTTAAAATCGGTCGATAAACATGAAAGCTATGTGGGATCAAAAATACCACTAAAATTTGTGGTTTTTGCCCCCCTGTTGCCCCCCTATCCAAAATTTAGATTTTTTTATTATTTAGAAATGTAGATCGTGTTGAGGGGAACCAAACGCCGTTCAATTTTTGAAAATCGGACGGGTAGATCTCGAGATCTCCGGGGGGCGGAATCCGCCCCCCTTGTTACAAATAGGGGTAGCCAGGAGCCTGTTACAAATAGGGTTAAATGTCGCCGTGCACGGATTTCCGGCGGGTATGTATGTACAAAAACCCGTTTTTACCACCGCAAAGCGCTAGAACAGATTATTGCTTAAAAATAGCCATTGGATAAGGTGAGCCAATGCGTCAATATATCAAATTGAAGCTCTCAGTAATGCGGTTTGAGTGTATATACGGTCGTTTCTTAATTCGCCGTCAAACATAAGCTAGATGAGAAAATAAGCCGGACCTCAGTGTGTACCATAGCAACTACGGGTGCCATTACCTGTACCAGGATACAGTCGCATACCGGAGCTCAGAAGCCAACCAGATTGCCGCAGCGCCATCACGCACCAACACAGGCGGTGCTTCCCCTCGTCCAATCTCACCGCAACATGCAAAGCCAATTAACTCTCAGCTCGGATTACAGCATCGGAGACCAACAGCGCTGCACTGCGAGCGCAACAGTTTACAGCGCTCTCGTAAGCCGGTCGGCAGGCGGACGGTGGACGATGGGGACGGTGGGGACGGTGTAGACGGTGGGACGGTGGGGACGGTGGGGACGGTGGGGACGGTGGGGACGGTGGAGACGGTGGAGACGGTGGAGACGGTGGAGACGGTGGGGACGGTGGGGACGGTGGAGACGGTGGGGACGGTGGGGACGGTGGGGACGGTGGGGACGGTTGGGACGGTGGGGACGGTGGGGACGGTGGGGACGGTGGGGACGGTGGGGACGGTGGGGACGGAGGAGACGGTGGGGACGGTGGGGACGGTGAAGACGGTGGGGACGGTGGAGACGGTGGGGACGGTGGAGACGGTGGAGACGGTGGGGACGGTGGGGACGGTGGGGACGGTGGGGGCGGTGGAGACGGTGGGGACGGTGGAGACGGTGGAGACGGTGGGGACGGTGGGGACGGTGGGACGGTGGGGACGGTGGGAACGGTGGGGACGGTGGGGACAGTGGGGAAGGTCGAGATGGTCGACAGTCGGGAGTACGGGATGTCGGGGATGTCCATTCGTCACCTCTGATCGCCGCCGCCCATCATCAGCGATTCATCATCTCGACGTTCCAGCACCGTCGGCGCTCTCCGGCATCCGACAGACAAGGCACCACCGGAGACCCCCTCACCGCGCCGTACCTGCCCACGCGGCAAAATGAGCTCTTGACGGGGAGCAATGGCGTCGGCCGCGCACTATCTCTTCCCGGCAAGCTGCTGCCGGTGGCGGGGAGAGGGTCGGAGGAAAGAAGGGTAGAGGGCAGGAGCGGCGGAGGTGTCTGTTACAGCGTCGGAGGCTGGCCGTGGGATGAGACCGCCCGCAACGGCCAGACATAGTCGCGGCAAACAGGCGAAACTGATAACTCTCGGGTCGGTTTACCGAACGGAAATTGAAAATGGGATGAGCTCTTTGGTGCCGGCTAATTTGAGACGCAAGTCATCACACAAGCCCGCATGGGTGGCGAGTGTTTGCTCTGGTCCGGAAAGGTGTGTATTCAAAAGATAAGCAGCGGAGCCCGACCGTGCCGAGTGTCGTACTTTACGACATCCGCCGAGACAAAGCTGTCCTTGTGTTCAACAGTCCCGTGGGTGGTCTATCCCTACACACCAGACGCCCCACTTCAGGAGGCAGTGGCTATGTCTGGCCACAACCGTTAGAGAACTGCGGCGATTAGATTGGCGATCAATCAACGATAAACAAGTCGTTAACTGCGTTGGCTTGATACGCCCTTTGGTCTTTGATCCGTGGCATACGTGCTATCTCTGCGATGCAAATGTTGTACTAGTGACTGGCCACATTACAGGTCGACCAACCATTCGTAATTCACCCGAATCAGCAGTACTGAGGAATACACAAACAACTAGCGAAATCCCCATCGATCGATGCCCGGTCATATCTGCAGCAGACCCTGCACTAGGCCGATGCCTGATCTGATCAGTGCAGTCGGGTATTCAGCCTGCACTAGGCCGCTGCCTGATCTGATCAGTGCAGTCGGGTATTCACCCTGCACTAGGCCGATGCCTGATCTGATCAGTGCAGTCGGGTATTCAGCCTGCACTAGGCCGATGCCTGATCTGATCAGTGCAGTCGCGTATTCACCCTGCACTAGGCCGATGCCTAATCTGATCAGTGCAGTCGCGTATTCACCCTGCACTAGGCCGATGCCTGATCTGATCAGTGCAGTCGGGTATTCACCCTGCACTAGGCCGATGCCTG
>JAXIVJ010014639.1:7500-33828 GCA_036785665.1 Chirona hameri
ACTGATATGACAATAAATCATCAAGTGGTCTTACATCATTAATATGGGCCTTGCATTGACGCAGTGTCTTACATCATGGTTAACATGCAGGGTGCAAGCAGTGTGTCAGATTGTGAAGAACAATACATTTTACAGTCACTATTATGGTGTTCTTAGCCCCTTGGAGTTATCTTGTTACCAGGGACATAGACACAATTTTGTCTAATGGTTGAAGTGGTAAATTGAAACAAGTTCCTAATGGTCTGATGGTTCTGTAATGGTTTCTAATGGTCTGATGGTCTTTAATGGTTTTTAATGGTCCGATGGTATGTAATGGTTTATAATGGTCTGATGGTATCTAATGGTATCTAATGGTTTATATTGGTTTATAATGGTCTGATGGTATCTGATGGTTTCTGATGATCTGATGGTGTCTAATGGGTTTATAAAGGTCTGTAATGGCTTCTGATTGTTTCTAATGGATCTGATGGCATGTAATGGTCTCTGACGGTTTCTAGTGACCCATGATGGGCCCCTTGTAGTTTCTGATGGTTTCTAATGGTCTTCTTCTGGCTTCTTATTGTCACCGAGGTCAGTTTCGGCGCAGGCAGTACGGTTGCGTCTGGTAAATATCTCTGAAATGCTGCACGTCGCGACCTACCGTTATCAGTCTTGCGTAACACAACCAACCAGAACAGAATGTAACACAACCAACCAGAACGTACGTAACAACATAACAGAAACGTAACGCAACCAACCAGAACGTACGTAACAACAGAGCAGAACGTAACACAACCAACCAGAACGTACGTAACAACAGAACAGAACGTAACACAACCACCCAGAACGTACGTAACAACAGAACAGAACATAACACAACCAACCCAGGAACGTACGTAACAACAGAATATAACGTAACACAACCAACCAGAACGTACGTAACAACAGAACAGAACGTAACACAACCAACCAGAACGTAACGTAACAACAGAACAGAACACAACCAACCCAGAACGTACGTAACAACAGAACAGAACGTAACACAACCAACCAGAATGTACGTAACAACAGAACAGAACGTAACAACCAACCAGAACGTACGTAACAACAGAACAGAACTTAACACAACCAACCAGAATGTACGTAACAACAGAACAGAACGTAACACAACCAACCAAAACGTACGTAACAACATGAACAGAACGTAACACAACCAACCAGAACGTACGTAACAACAGAACAGAACGTAACAACAGAACAGAACGTACGTAACAACAGAACGGAACATAACACAACCAACCAGAACGTACGTAACAACAGAACAGAACGTAACACAACAACCAGAACGTACGTAACAACAGAATAGAACACAACCAACCAGAACGTACGTAACAACAGAACAGAACGTAACACAACCAGAACAGAACGTAACACAACCAACCAGAACAGAACGTAGCACAACCAACCAGAACGTACGTAACAACAGAACAGAACGTAACACAACCAACCAGCACAGAACGTAACACAACCAACCAGAACGTACGTAACAACAGAACAGAACGTAACGCGACCAACCAGAACGTACGTAACAGTAGAACAGAACACAACCAACCAGAACGTACGTAACAACAGAACAGAACGTAACACAACCAACCAGAACGTACGTAACAACAGAACGTAACGTAACATAACCAACCAGAACGTACGTAACAACAGAACAGAACGTAACACAACCAACCAGAACGTACGTAACAACAGAACAGAACACAACCAACTAGAACGTACGTAACAACAGAACAGAACGTAACACAACCAACCAGAACGTACGTAACAACAGAACAGAACACAACCAACCAGAACGTACGTAACAACAGAACAGAACGTAGCACAACCAACCAGAACGTACGTAACAACAGAACAGAACGTAACACAACCAACCAGAACGTACGTAACAACAGAACAGAACGTAACACAACCAACCAGAACGTACGTAACAAGAGAACAGAACGTAACACAACCAACCAAAACGTACGTAACAACAGAACAGAACGTAACACAACCAACCAAAACGTACGTAACAACAGAACATAACGTAACACAGCCAATCAGAACGTACGTAACAACAGAACAGAACGTAACATAACCAACCAAAACGTACGTAACAACAGAACAGAACGTAACACAACCAACCAAAACGTACGTAACAACAGAACAGAACGTAACACAACCAACCAGAACGTACGTAACAACAGAACAGAACGTAACACAACCAACCAGAACGTACGTAACAACAGAACAGAACGTAACACAACCAACCAGAACGTACGTAACAACAGAACAGAACGTAGCACAACCAACCAGAACGTACGTAACAACATAACAGAACGTAACACAACCAACCAGAACGTACGTAACAACAGAACAGAACGTAACACAACCAACCAGAACGCACGTAACAACAGAACAGAACGTAGCACAGCCAACCAGAACGTACGTAACAACAGAACAGAACGTAACAACCAACCAGAACGTACGTAACAACATAACAGAACGTAACACAACCAACCAGAACGTAACAACCAACCAGAACGTACGTAACAACATAACAGAACGTAACACAACCAACCAGAACGCACGTAACAACAGAACAGAACGTAACACAACCAACCAGAACGTACGTAACACAGAACAGAATGTAACAACCAACCAGAACGTACGTAACAACAGAACAGAACGTAACACAACCAACCAGAACGTACGTAACAACAGAACAGAACGTAACACAACCTGACGCCGCGAGAATATAATGCTGCTAGACTGAGACACTGACAATATATCAGGAGGCATGCAAATAGTTTGCAATGTCAGGCAGCTGTGGCCTGTGAAAGTACTAGATACATGCATGCATGTTATTGAATATGTTTACCGCATGCAGTTCTCTCACGCACTTCAGTAAAAAAGAAATATCAAGTCTTTCAATGAAAACAATGCTGTGTAGAAGGCACCACACATGTGTATTTTGCGGTAGTATTTTGTGTGGGTGTGGGTGTGGGTGTGGGTGTGGGTGTGGGTGTGGGTGTGGGTGTGGGTGTGGGTGTGGGTGTGGGTGTGGGTGTGGGTGTGGGTGTGGGTGTGGGTGTGGGTGTGGGTGTGGGTGTGGGTGCGGGTGCGGGTGCGGGTGCGGGTGCGGGTGCGGGTGCGCGTGCGTGCGTGCGTGCGTGCGTGCGTGCGTGTGTGCGTGTGTGCGTGTGTGCGTGTGTGCGTGTGTGTGTGTGTGTGTGTGTGTGTGTGTGTGTGTGTGTGTGTGTGTGTGTGTGTGTGTGTGTGTGTGTGTGTGTGTGTGTGTGTGTGTGTGTGTGTGTGTGTGTGTGTGTGTGTGTGTGTGTGTGTGTGTGTGTGTGTGTGTGTGTGTGTGTGTGTGTGTGTGTGTGTGTGTGTGTGTGTGTGTGTGTGTGTGTGTGTGTGTGTGTGTGTGTGTGTGTGTGTGTGTGTGTGTGTGTGTGTGTGTGTGTGTGTGTGTGTGTGTGTGTGTGTGTGTGTGTGTGTGTGTGTGTGTGTGTGTGTGTGTGTGTGTGTGTGTGTGTGTGTGTGTGTGTGTGTGTGTGTGTGTGTGTGTGTGTGTGTGTGTGTGTGTGTGTGTGTGTGTGTGTGTGTGTGTGTGTGTGTGTGTGTGTGTGTGTGTGTGTGTGTGTGTGTGTGTGTGTGTGTGTGTGTGTGTGTGTGTGTGTGTGTGTGTGTGTGTGTGTGTGTGTGTGTGTGTGTGTGTGTGTGTGTGTGTGTGTGTGTGTGTGTGTGTGTGTGTGTGTGTGTGTGTGTGTGTGTGTGTGTGTGTGTGTGTGTGTGTGTGTGTGTGTGTGTGTGTGTGTGTGTGTGTGTGTGTGTGTGTGTGTGTGTGTGTGTGTGTGTGTGTGTGTGTGTGTGTGTGTGTGTGTGTGTGTGTGTGTGTGTGTGTGTGTGTGTGTGTGTGTGTGTGTGTGTGTGTGTGTGTGTGTGTGTGTGTGTGTGTGTGTGTGTGTGTGTGTGTGTGTGTGTGTGTGTGTGTGTGTGTGTGTGTGTGTGTGTGTGTGTGTGTGTGTGTGTGTGTGTGTGTGTGTGTGTGTGTGTGTGTGTGTGTGTGTGTGTGTGTGTGTGTGTGTGTGTGTGTGTGTGTGTGTGTGTGTGTGTGTGTGTGTGTGTGTGTGTGTGTGTGTGTGTGTGTGTGTGTGTGTGTGTGTGTGTGTGTGTGTGTGTGTGTGTGTGTGTGTGTGTGTGTGTGTGTGTGTGTGTGTGTGTGTGTGTGTGTGTGTGTGTGTGTGTGTGTGTGTGTGTGTGTGTGTGTGTGTGTGTGTGTGTGTGTGTGTGTGTGTGTGTGTGTGTGTGTGTGTGTGTGTGTGTGTGTGTGTGTGTGTGTGTGTGTGTGTGTGTGTGTGTGTGTGTGTGTGTGTGTGTGTGTGTGTGTGTGTGTGTGTGTGTGTGTGTGTGTGTGTGTGTGTGTGTGTGTGTGTGTGTGTGTGTGTGTGTGTGTGTGTGTGTGTGTGTGTGTGTGTGTGTGTGTGTGTGTGTGTGTGTGTGTGTGTGTGTGTGTGTGTGTGTGTGTGTGTGTGTGTGTGTGTGTGTGTGTGTGTGTGTGTGTGTGTGTGTGTGTGTGTGTGTGTGTGTGTGTGTGTGTGTGTGTGTGTGTGTGTGTGTGTGTGTGTGTGTGTGTGTGTGTGTGTGTGTGTGTGTGTGTGTGTGTGTGTGTGTGTGTGTGTGTGTGTGTGTGTGTGTGTGTGTGTGTGTGTGTGTGTGTGTGTGTGTGTGTGTGTGTGTGTGTGTGTGTGTGTGTGTGTGTGTGTGTGTGTGTGTGTGTGTGTGTGTGTGTGTGTGTGTGTGTGTGTGTGTGTGTGTGTGTGTGTGTGTGTGTGTGTGTGTGTGTGTGTGTGTGTGTGTGTGTGTGTGTGTGTGTGTGTGTGTGTGTGTGTGTGTGTGTGTGTGTGTGTGTGTGTGTGTGTGTGTGTGTGTGTGTGTGTGTGTGTGTGTGTGTGTGTGTGTGTGTGTGTGTGTGTGTGTGTGTGTGTGTGTGTGTGTGTGTGTGTGTGTGTGTGTGTGTGTGTGTGTGTGTGTGTGTGTGTGTGTGTGTGTGTGTGTGTGTGTGTGTGTGTGTGTGTGTGTGTGTGTGTGTGTGTGTGTGTGTGTGTGTGTGTGTGTGTGTGTGTGTGTGTGTGTGTGTGTGTGGTGTGTGTGTGTGTGTGTGTGTGTGTGTGTGTGTGTGTGTGTGTGTGTGTGTGTGTGTGTGTGTGTGTGTGTGTGTGTGTGTGTGTGTGTGTGTGTGTGTGTGTGTGTGTGTGTGTGTGTGTGTGTGTGTGTGTGTGTGTGTGTGTGTGTGTGTGTGTGTGTGTGTGTGTGTGTGTGTGTGTGTGTGTGTGTGTGTGTGTGTGTGTGTGTGTGTGTGTGTGTGTGTGTGTGTGTGTGTGTGTGTGTGTGTGTGTGTGTGTGTGTGTGTGTGTGTGTGTGTGTGTGTGTGTGTGTGTGTGTGTGTGTGTGTGTGTGTGTGTGTGTGTGTGTGTGTGTGTGTGTGTGTGTGTGTGTGTGTGTGTGTGTGTGTGTGTGTGTGTGTGTGTGTGTGTGTGTGTGTGTGTGTGTGTGTGTGTGTGTGTGTGTGTGTGTGTGTGTGTGTGTGTGTGTGTGTGTGTGTGTGTGTGTGTGTGTGTGTGTGTGTGTGTGTGTGTGTGTGTGTGTGTGTGTGTGTGTGTGTGTGTGTGTGTGTGTGTGTGTGTGTGTGTGTGTGTGTGTGTGTGTGTGTGTGTGTGTGTGTGTGTGTGTGTGTGTGTGTGTGTGTGTGTGTGTGTGTGTGTGTGTGTGTGTGTGTGTGTGTGTGTGTGTGTGTGTGTGTGTGTGTGTGTGTGTGTGTGTGTGTGTGTGTGTGTGTGTGTGTGTGTGTGTGTGTGTGTGTGTGTGTGTGTGTGTGTGTGTGTGTGTGTGTGTGTGTGTGTGTGTGTGTGTGTGTGTGTGTGTGTGTGTGTGTGTGTGTGTGTGTGTGTGTGTGTGTGTGTGTGTGTGTGTGTGTGTGTGTGTGTGTGTGTGTGTGTGTGTGTGTGTGTGTGTGTGTGTGTGTGTGTGTGTGTGTGTGTGTGTGTGTGTGTGTGTGTGTGTGTGTGTGTGTGTGTGTGTGTGTGTGTGTGTGTGTGTGTGTGTGTGTGTGTGTGTGTGTGTGTGTGTGTGTGTGTGTGTGTGTGTGTGTGTGTGTGTGTGTGTGTGTGTGTGTGTGTGTGTGTGTGTGTGTGTGTGTGTGTGTGTGTGTGTGTGTGTGTGTGTGTGTGTGTGTGTGTGTGTGTGTGTGTGTGTGTGTGTGTGTGTGTGTGTGTGTGTGTGTGTGTGTGTGTGTGTGTGTGTGTGTGTGTGTGTGTGTGTGTGTGTGTGTGTGTGTGTGTGTGTGTGTGTGTGTGTGTGTGTGTGTGTGTGTGTGTGTGTGTGTGTGTGTGTGTGTGTGTGTGTGTGTGTGTGTGTGTGTGTGTGTGTGTGTGTGTGTGTGTGTGTGTGTGTGTGTGTGTGTGTGTGTGTGTGTGTGTGTGTGTGTGTGTGTGTGTGTGTGTGTGTGTGTGTGTGTGTGTGTGTGTGTGTGTGTGTGTGTGTGTGTGTGTGTGTGTGTGTGTGTGTGTGTGTGTGTGTGTGTGTGTGTGTGTGTGTGTGTGTGTGTGTGTGTGTGTGTGTGTGTGTGTGTGTGTGTGTGTGTGTGTGTGTGTGTGTGTGTGTGTGTGTGTGTGTGTGTGTGTGTGTGTGTGTGTGTGTGTGTGTGTGTGTGTGTGTAGTTCAGCCTCAGAACTTTTGTGATCTTTTTGCAATCTGGAGAATCTGATTTAATGCCCGCTCTCCCAGATGTCTAACCATCTTAGGTGTATCACAACCAACATTCCATTATAGACCATTACAACCATTAGATCCTTACCACGGGCACCGTTATAATTTTTACCATTAGGATGCGCCCTACCACTAGAAACCATTAGACCATCAGAATGTTTGGGATACAGACCATCAGGCCATTAGAACCATCAGGAATTACACCATCAGGCCAGCGAAAACCATTACAATCCATTAGACCATTAGGAAGTTATCATTACACACCATCAGAACCATCAGAAACCATTACAACCATTAGGATTTATCTAATGGTTTCTAATGGATTTTTTGTTGGGGGGGGGGGGTAATGTTAAAATCCTGCTAGCTGCTAAGCGGGGAGGGGGGGGGGGCTGGAGCGAGGCTGAAGCGATCCTGTGGGCCCAGTCCCCCATGCCCCCTCCGGTGGCGACGCCCTGCCTGTTTCCAATGATCACTCTCAAAATCGATGGACAGACATGCCTTGTGGGTATGGTCTCATCGCTTTGTCAGTTACCTGTGTGCTGTTTCCAATGATCACTCTCAAAATCGATGGACAGACATGCCTTGTGGGTATGGTCTCATCGCTTTGTCAGTTACCTGTGTGCTTGTTGAGGTCAAGTGACAAATACATACATGACATACATGACATGGTATATATTTACATATGGTATGACATACATGATATATGGTACATACATGATCAAAGATAGTGGCACTAAATGGACCTCAAACCACATTTTTGAAGTCCATTCACTTTACCAGTCACCAGTTATGGTGTACACATGATTTTCAAACAATGAGGTAGTAACGTATGTTTTTAAGCTTTTCTGATAAGGCATTACAATGTTAAATTATAGACTTATCGGCTACTAACCAGGTTTGTATTAATATTCGAATGTTTTACCTTCACATTGAGGTCGTTTTCAAGAAACGCAATATTCAAATGATTAAGGGCACTCGATAAATCCATCACTCACCACTAAATTCATGTAAACTCAAATTCATCACTAAATTCATGCAACAAATAATCCCCATTTCACACACCATCTGCGCCGTTTCAGCCGTCGGCAGCACCTTCACACCATGGACAACGTGTTCCTGTTCGTGCCGAACTTGATCGGCTACGTGCGCGTGCTGCTGGCGCTGCTCTCGCTCTACTTGATGGCGGAGCAGCACGCGGCCGCCGCCAGCTGTTACGTCATCAGCGGCCTGCTGGACGCGCTGGACGGCCACGCGGCGCGCCTGCTGAACCAGAGCAGCCGGTTCGGCGCCATGTTGGACCAGCTGACAGATCGGTGCGCCACCATGTGCCTGCTGGCCTGCCTGTGCGCCTTCTACCCGCAGCGCATGCTCTGGTTCCAGCTGAGCATGGCCATCGACATCTCCTGCCACTGGATTCATCTGCACGTGACCACATTGCGAGGCCGCACCAGCCACAAGAATATCGGCGGCGAGGGCTCTGCGCTGCTGCGGCTCTACTACACCTCCCGGCCAGTGCTGTTTGCTATGTGCGCTGGCAATGAGCTGTTCTACTCTATGCTGTACCTGTTGCACTTCACTGAGGGGCCGGTGCTGCTCGGTCTCGGCCTGGTACGTCTCCTGGTCGTGCTGAGCGCCCCCGTGGCCGTGCTCAAGTCGGCCATCGCGCTGGTGCAGGGGTGCGGCGCCTGGGCGGAGCTGGGGCGGTTGGATATAGAGGAGAGGGCCGCCGCGAAGGCGCAGTAGGAGTCGTGCTACCAGCGGGACGGGGGCGAGTATCCGCGCCGCCGCGCCGCGCCGCGCCGCGCCGCGCCGCGCCACAGGTGTCACTCGGATCAAACGGCCGCGCCGCCCGGGTGCCGGTCCCCTGAGTGTTGTTGTTGTACTAGATAGGTCTGCGGACGTGTTGATGTCACGTTCGGTGTTGTGTTGTGATCCCTTGGCCAAATACCGCCTCATTTTCAGCTGGCTCTGGTGCGTGGCGATAGACGAGTCTAAAACCCGACTGGGCGGGAGTCATTCCGTGATGTAGACCTGTCAAGGGACCGCTGTCGGGTCGAATATGTGTTGCCCCACGGTTAACCTTTCTCCATATGAACGGTGCTCCACAGCACATCGCTTTGTGTTCATTGTGTTTGGAACTTGGATGATGTCATGCTTCGAAGAGTTGAGCATGCCGGCGACCATTCAACCGGATACAAAAGCTGCCTTTACATTTTGAAGCTGTTTTCGTTGTCAATTCCCTTATGGTTGTGCCATTTATAACTTCATTTTGTGTCTTGCCTTGTTTTTAGTTATTTTCCAATTTCGCCCTATTGATAAAAAAAGGTTTTATCAGCATTTATGTGGAAGATTTGCATTATATCATATTGCATATAATGCTTGTCATTTAACCTTCAGATCTCATTTCGATTTCCCGGCATTTAACCATTCTTGTAGGCCTCGCAAATGTTGCTAGAGTTTAGTCAGTGTTGTATGATTTTAGCTTGGAGCCAGCCACGTTAGTGAGCTATTTCCAATCAAATATTGTGCTAATTGCTCCCAATTATGTTTTTGTGCTAAAGTTGGACGTCAAAATGAGCATCTCGGAATAGTTTAACTGGACCAATAACCAAAGTATCTATTCTCTGGCGATGTCCGTAACCCGCCATTGTTATGCTCCGTCCCTGCGCAGGAGCAGCTTCGACGAGCCGTTCTCCCGACGACGCCACTGGTAGCGTGCGGTCGTACGGCACTGGTGTCGTACCTTGTCGTATCGCCTGCTGTCGTACCGTGTCGTATCACTGATGTAGACTAGTCGCCGCATGCCGGCCACGCCGCGTGGAAGCATCCGGTGCTGTTTAGTAGTGTCAGTCATTGGTCCTATTTATCCTGTGGGCATATGATTACCGAGCGGGCGCGAAGCAGCCGTGATGTTTAACGTCAACTTACCAGACAAATTTACATTTGGCCCGGCCCGAACCGGCCGTACAGACGCTTTTCGGAAGCTAATAACTTTGCAACCACTGCTCCGATTGAGATCGGGGTTTCGCCATTGGATAGGATCATCAAATAAATTTTGTTTTTGGTATGGTGCGTTCTGATGGGGTGGTACCACAATGCCGCAAACGTCGAAAGGAACCAAAATAATGATTGATCAAAAATGGCTAATTGATCTAAGCATTAATTTATACGATGAAGCATGCAGCGCTCAGGACGCACTCCCTTTTGACACATTCGAGAAAGGAGATCATGAACAATTTAATGCAACTTAATTTGTATGTTGGCATGCATGGAGGCCTGGCAATTTTTATGGAGGACTAAACGGACTATGTGTTACTACCACGTGTGCTCCCGTACCGTTTCATATTTCAAACCTGTTTTAGCTTACCAGAGCGCGTCCGCTCGGTCATCGCTCAAACAGACGTTTTACTGGTAAATAGAGTTATAACTTATATCTTCGGTATTTTAAACAGTATTTGGGAAGCGTGTATGTATGTGGAAGCTTAGTTTCAAAGTTATAGTGGTATTTAGGTGTAGGAGTAATAAACACGAATTCAATTTTACCGCTTTATCCACAAATATTTGATTTGGGAATGTCTTTCGACAATGGCGACAGAAACGATAAGTGTTCTGTAAACGCCCTGCTTGCTTGTGGGCCATCTGCTATTCACACTGGTTGTTTTCTGCGTTGATCTTTAAGTTCATGTTGATAACACGACACCTCTCGTTCCGAGTGTACCTACCTTGAACTTGTTCCAGTTAGTGATGGGCATGATAAATACATGTACCTTCAAGTGAATGTTTGATCTTTTTAGTTAAGTACGCACGTGGCCAGTGTGACGGCTGATACCAACAGTTGATCCCAATAATGTGAATAGGGAAGCGCTGCAGATGTGGGCAATGAAAAACACGAGGAGTCAGCTGTTAAATACTGTGTTTACGCACGTGGCCAGTGTGACGGCTGATACCAACAGTTGATCCCAATAATGTGAATAAGGAAGCGGCAGATGTGGGCAATGAAAAACACGAGGAGTCAGCTGTTAAATACTGTGTTTACGCACGTGGCCAGTGTGACGGCTGATACCAACAGTTGATCCCAATAATGTGAATAGGGAAGCGGCAGATGTGGGCAATGAAAAACACGAGGAGTCAGCTGTTAAATACTGTGTTTTTACTCTCTCAGGAACATGCAGGATAAAGTTGGAACATGTGAACCGACTCTCAGGAACATGCAGGATAAAGTTGGAACATGTGAACCGAAACATCCGACACAACTGCATGAACGTTTGGACCGCCCGTCTTGTTGGAGCGGTGTAGAAGAAGACGGCCTGCCCTCTACTCTACCTCCATGTGTATTAGGCTGGCCCCTTTATCCAGAAGTTCCGAGAAAAAAAACTTTTGGGAACGGTTGAATTCCAATGTTTCAAGACACGCTGATCCCAATGCCGTGCTCAAAAATGAAATTTTCGACGATCCTATGCCCGCACCGACCCAAGGCGTGTCGCTGGTGTTACCCGAATTTTGAACGTTCTGGTTTTTCACAGCAGGATTCGTCGTGAAAACCGAATACGTTATGTTCGGTATGCGAATACGGCTGTGAAAACCAGGACGTGCAAAATTCGGGTAACACCGGTGACCCGCTTTGGGTCGGTGCGGGCATAGCATCGTCAGAAATGGCATTTTTGAGCACGGCATTGGAATTAGTGTGTCCTGAAACATTGGAATTCAACCGTTCCCCATAGTTTTTAGGAATTTCTGGATGAAGGGGCCAACCTAAATTGTGCACGTGCACCCGACTACTCCAAGCAGGCACCAGCGATTCGTAGATTGTGCTTCCTTCGCCCTTCCCAGCACAGCCACCTAAACCACCAGCGGCGCCGATCCATTCACAGACGGACACTCTCGTCTCAGACGTGTTATATTGCCAGACGTCACGGGGATAACAGAACAACCTGGCCGCCGCCGCCGCCGCCGGGGCAGTGCAGAGGGCCGCCACGCGTTATTGCGAACAGTATTGTCAACGGGTGGTTCACAGTACGATATCGCAGGGCGCCGGTCCGACCGCCGGACGCTGTGACAGCGAGGGAGCACTGAGAGACGGGCACGGGTCTACCCCAGTCAGGTGCGTACAACTGCGCAGATCGCCCGTCACCCCGCACCTGAACGGTAAAATGACCAGACAGCCGCAGTGAGCCCGCAATATTGTCACTTCTGCCAAACAATAAAAGAGATCCTTGCACCCAATCGAGTCAGAAAAGCTTCGAGATCCCGGTCTGGCGCCGTCAGAAGCGTCACGCCGCTCGCCCCCCGCCCTGCCGAGCCCACCGCGATCATAGGGTCACCTTGTCCCACGCACACACACCGTCCGACCACCGCCACAGCTGTCTCCTGTTCCTGTTATCACGCCAACCGATCGACCGCGAACAGTCGCGCCATGTCAGAGTCTCAACTAAACAACACGGCGAATCTTCGCCTCGCATTGCCTCGGCATAGGTCTTTAGGGTAGGTACGCTGAATAAGTGGTTATAACAGGAAACAGTCCTGTGTGCCTAAGTTGGCTTATTCAGACTATTTGTAGGCGGTTCATCCAGGGGGCGCGTGAACAGGGGAGCCAGAGGAGAGGGCTCTATCCCAAAATTTAGCAATTCTGAGCATAAACACTGTTGTTGGCTGGAAAGAATCGACTAAAAACCCTGGTTAGCCAGCTCTCAAACTTTGAAGTCTCCGCGGCCCTGGGTTCGTCCTTTTTATAATTCGTCCCAACAAAGTCCCATGCAAGACAATGCGATGTGAAGACGCCGCTAAAACCTTCCACTGCGTTCTCTCTGGACCTCATCAAACTCGCCCGCACAGCACTCGCGATCGTCACACTCACTCACTCGACCCAACACTCGCAGTGAACGGCCCTCGCATCACTCACATCTCGTGGCTGCTGCAACCAGCCGTCGGTTCACAAACTGAGCTTTAAAAGCCACGGGGCGGCCGCATACAAGCCATCCGGCCGGCGCCACCCTCGTCCACATTGTTCATAGGGGTGTTTCCGAGGCAACTTTCTGCCGGTTAGTCGTCCTTACGTCATCGGGTTACAAAGTCGCAGCGAAATGCTTCAGAGAGCTGGCCAGACCGAATACGTTTCGACACCAGTGATGATCAGAAATTCATGGCGCATCGGACAAAGGGTGAAGTCGTACGCGCGCTTGTTTGTACAAAGTCGTACAACCTCTTCATGTTTGTGACTCGGGCTGCAAGTTGTATGCATTCCATCGAGGGGCAGACACTTGGCCGAGACTGCCGCCGATCGACTGGCTCGTGGCGGCCATACCGACACCACCCCACCATCCACTCGTTCACCAATCACCACTCGTCGGGGCGTCCATCCTCTCTCACGAACCGTCTCCTCAGCCCCAATCATCACCATCCCCTCACTGACCGTCTCCTCAGCCCCAATAATCACCATCCCCTCACTGACCGTCTCCTCAGCCCCAATCATCACCATCCCCTCACTGACACACAGGGACGGGAGCTCACACTGGACCTCGCTCGCTGGCCGTCCCCACACGCGCGGCACACGTGGCGCGGACCGGCGAGGCGGCGAGTGGCGGCGTGAGCGCCACGCAACGCTTTGTACTAAGCCCCCAGTGCAGCCGCGGGTGAGCGGTGTCGTGTTGGGACGTTGGGTCCAGCGTCTCATGTGGAGCCCGGCGCAGTCCGACTCCCGGCAGTGCGTTCTGTCCGCTCCGCGCCCGCCGCCGGGGGAGGGCGCATCACTGTGTCGGTCGCCAGCGCAGATGGCACCACTGTCTCAGCATCGGCCGCCGCCGGGGTCGCGGAGTCACCTGACATAGGACACAGCACAGTCTCTGCGGCCGCGGTCTCTGATCGACAGGCTGACGCCGTCTCCGGCAGCGCAGCGTCTGTTGACACTGACTGGGACACTGGCTCGGCAGCTTCCCTCCTCTCCGTAGGTGACGCTGTCACCGTATCCATGGCAACCGCCGCAGACTTCTCAGACGGGGACGCTGTCTCCGTATCCATGGCAACCGTCGCCGACGTCCTCTCAGACGGGGACACTGTCACCGTATCCATGGCAACCGCCGCCGACATCTCAGACGGGGACACTGTCACCGTATCCATGGCAACCGTTACCGCCGGAGACTCAGACTGTGAAGCCGTGCCGGAGGCTGGCGTTACCGTCGGCTTCTTAGCCTAGAATAAAATCACACGATTAATGACTTCATCATACCTACCGAGGATAAACGCTCACTTTGTTCAATAACACAAACTGTCACTTCCAAATAAGTGGCATAACCCACATTACAGGAACCAGCGCCATGCACCCGCCGCGGCTTCTTTTGGGCGTCACCAGTCACCCGCTGGCACGTCCCCGCACTCGTCCGCCACAGCTGCGCCGCAGCTCACCTTGGTGAAGAGCTGCAGCTGTCGGCTGAAGCCCCGCGCGCTGTGGTGCGGCCGGCCGACCGCCTGGTACCGCTCGAAGCCGATCTCGTTAATCAGCAGGTCCGGAAAGTTCTCCGGACGCAGACGAATCTGGTGGAAGTTCTCCCAGATCCGACGCTGCAGGCAGATGGATAGATAGTGAACATCAGCAAACACGCCTCCTGCGATACCTACATCGAATGTTTCCAGACAAGTCTAAAAATAAAACAAAACCAAATTGTGCCCAGCATGCTCAAACCGAATACGACTAAAACATGTACACACAAACTTTACTGAATCGGGGCATTTGTGATAGTCTTCTCGACTTTACCGCCAGTACTGAACACACAACTGAATGCTAAGCTCACTCACAGCTTCTCACTGGAGCTCCCCACAGCTGCACTCACCGTGAGCTTCTTCTTCTTGACATAGCTGGGCCAGGGCTGCGGCTCGAGCAGCAGCCGGCCGCCGGGTCTTAGACTGAGGAACACGCGGCGGAAGAAGCGACGGATGCCGGCGTCGCCGAAGTTGAGGTGCACCCACTTGGTGATACTGAGACAGAGCACCGTGTCGAACTCGGGTTTGACGGTGTCCAGCAGGGCGTCAGACTCCAGCACAAAGTTGGCCTGCAGACACAGAAGGGTGTTACAAGATGGATTCGGCTGTCTTGGGTGGTGGTGTGGGGGGGGGGGGGGAGGGGACCGGGGACGAGGCCAGATTGTTTCAGCAAACCAATATGCCTAATATAAGTACATTGTACTTATTACACAAGGATAAAAGTAGATATACAATGTTTCAGAAAACTCATGTTCTTTATTTCCTTCCTGAAGACGTAATCAGACATAGGTTTATACTTCGCTTAAATTTAGTTTTAAAAAAACAGCAAAACACAACAAACTATGTGAGATTCACTTAAAAATAACAATAAAACGGCTACGGAGTTGCACATACAGATCATCCACCAAGCGAAGCAAACGAGCGGTCTGCGGTCCGACCCCGGCTAGTCACGCCCCTGGCAGACCCCCGCCGGCCGACTCACGTGCTGGAAGGTGACGTTACGCGGGAACTGTGTTCCGGGCGCCTTGTGCGGCGGCTGCAGGTCTCCGTACAACTGCCTCATGCTCACCGGGAAGCCGCCAGCTCCCTGGTAGTGCTTCACGTTCCGGCGCGCAGTCTGTCGGCCACGGGGAGAAATTCAGTTACAGGTGGCGCCACCGGCCGTCCTCCAGGCACACAGGCCTGTGCGAAGACATACGAAGCTGAATCAATAACCCACGGTAATTGCAAAATTCAGTCCTCGAGTCGATGAATAATCGAAGTCGTGGGATAATCGACAATCGAGGTGAAGACGCGTTGTCCACACAGTGCCCCGCCATGTCTCCTGCGAGCATGACGTCAGCTGCAGCAGTCTGCTGATGACGTATGCCAGGCTGATGACGTATGCCAGGCATATGAGGCGCTGATAGCTCTCGTTACCTTGATCAGGCTGCTATCGATGTCGACTCCGACGCAGCGTCTCGGCTGGTAGTCCCTGGCCACCGTGAGCGTGACGTGGCCGACGTTACAGCCGATGTCGAGCACGTCCAGACCGCTGAACCACTCGCGCTTCAACCAGCCGAGCCGCGAGTCCAGCTGACGACACAGGCGCAGGCAGACGGGCTACGCTCAGGACACGATCTTTAGGGCTCACAGCTGATCGGAAAGCGATCAAACTCGAGCTCGAACTCGACCACGACACAGACACAGGCACAGCCACAGGGCTCACAGCTGATTGGAAAGCGATCAAACTCGAGCTCGAACCAGGCACAAACACAGACACAGACACAGACAACATACAGACACAGACAGACAGACACAGACACAGACAACAGACAGACACATACACACACATACACAGACACAGACACAGACACAGACACAGACACAGACACAGACACAGACACAGACACAGACACAGACACAGACACAGACACAGACACAGACACAGACACAGACACAGACAGACAGACACAGATAGACACAGACACAGACAGACACAGACACAGACAGACAGACACAGACACATACACAGACACATACACAGACACATACACAGACACATACACAGACACATACACAGACACAGATACAGACACAGACACATACAGACACAGACAAACACAGACACAGACAAACACAGACAAACACAAACAAACACAAACAAACACAAACAAACACAAACAAACACAAACAACCACAAACAAACACAAACAAACACAGACAAACACAGACAAACACATACAAACACATACAAACACATACAAACACAGACAAACACAGACAAACACAGACAAACACAGACAAACACAGACAGGCGGCGAGTCCAGGGAGGAACACTCAGACGACCGGAACACAGGCTCAAACATAACGCCTCACTGATCTCACGACCCGTCGCGGCGGGATGAAACACGGGATGAAACCATTTCACAAGCGACCACACACCACACATCCCCATCAAACATCACACAGCCACATCACCCCAACCACACATACTGAATACACGTATGCCCGCAACATGATAAGCCCATTGCATCCTCGCCCTGCGGCGCTGTCTGCCTTCTGTCCGTCTATGGGCGTCAGGGCGTCACCTCAGCTGTAGTACCCTTTACACTTTAAAGGGAATAGTTCACCTTAACATGGGGGTTCACCTTAACGGGGGGGGGGGGGGGGTCACCTTAACGGGGGAGGGGGGGGGGGGGGGGTTGAACTGAGATAGCAGATTTGTAGAGCAGATCGAAAAACCTCGCTACGCTACGTTGTGGTGAAATAATTACCTCGCTATGCCCAGTAATTTCGACACAGGACTAGTGAGCCCCTTTTAGAAGACTCCCGTTTCAGGTCCACGAAACTTGTTTCGGGTCCTCACAAGTTACGGTTGTTTACGTTACCAATAGCCTGCGTATATATGCCTGAAGTCCCGTCGTTATTGTGTGCAATAGTTTGAATATCCAAGCTACCATATGCATGACGTCATACATTGTCATGAAGTTGTAAGGCCATGAAGGAGAAAAGAGAAACATGCCAATTTTTCGACAGATATCCATCTATCGTCCAAACACATGCCATATTCGTTCTTTCAGCTCGAAATACCCCGTTTAGCCAAATTTCCAGACAACTTTCAATGTGACCTATTCCCTTTAAAGGAAATAGTTCACCTTCGGACATTTTTTTCAGAACACAATTTTATATTTTTTAATAGTTTCTTTTTTTCTTTTAAAAATGGTCCTACATCTCGCCAATTCAGGACAGAAAGTAGTAAATTATTGATTTTATGGTGTGCGTTATTGGTCTGCGCATGCTCCATGGCAGTGCTGGCACTTTCAGACGGTACGGTACAACATATATGCGCCGTATTCATTCGCCAAAAAGTCAAATATCTTCGGCTGGAGAGTCTTTTCAGCCAAGACAAGTTCCAGATCAGGATTTCTCAACACGGGCTACAAAACTGCTATTTCAGTTCAAAACCCATGTTGAAGGTGAACTATTTCCTTTAACCCGAACAATCGTCACGTCTCACTATCAGCTGACCTGGTCCGGGTCGGGGTTACGGTATCCGTAGTAGCGGTTGTAGTTGCCGTACTGGAAGGCGGCGTCTCTCGGTCTGAAGACGGGCGGCTCGGGCGGCTCTGGCGGCGCGGCGCTGCTGCGGACGAACGGCGCCGGCCGGCCGCCCGGCTGTGGCACCACAGGGGACACGACCCCGGCCGAGGGCCGCCGGCAGTGGGCGCGGGCAGCGCGCGGGGCCGGACTCGGCACCAGCGCGGCGGCGGCCGGCGGCGGCGGCGGCGGGCAGGCGGCGGGAGGGTCGATCGTCACCGACAGGCTGCTGTCGTGGCGGCGACGAACGGTGCGTTAGTGGTGTAAGCCCACGGACGTGAAAAATACGTCGGACACAACCAACCACGCGACCGACAAGTCGCCACCAACCACGCAATCGTCTCTTATGTACATCCGGTGAAAGAAACCAGAGCATATCCAAGGAGCAATTACGGTGTGTACTTTCCGCACAAATGCTAGTATGTCAAGCTTCGAACATAGAACAAACACCCAAGCAGCATGTTGCAAGTACAAGAACAGTTCCTTCTTCCCGACCGAACATCACCCCCATAGCAGTCGCTCGACACAGCCCAGCGCATCCCTCTCACCTGGGCCTGGCGGCGGTGGTGGTGGCAGTGGCAGTAGCGGTGGTAGTGGCAGTGGCGGTGGCAGTGGCAGTGGCAGTGGCAGTGGCAGTGGCAGCGGCAGCGGCAGCGGCAGTGGCAGCGGCAGCGGCAGTGTCAGCGGCAGCGGCAGCGGCAGCGGCAGAGGCGGCGGCGGCAGAGGCGGTGGCGGCGACAGCGGCGGCGGCGGCGGTGACAGTGGCGGCGGCGGCGGCGGCGGCAGTGACGGTGGCGGCGGTGGCGGCGGCGGCACAGGCAGCGAACTCGAGCTCAGCGGCCGGCACTGCGGCTGCGGCGGCGGCGGTGGCAGAGCCGGGAGCCAGGACGACGGCAGCGTCTCCGTCGGACGCCGAGCGGGCCGCCGACGACTCTGAGAGCGACCGAGCGGCCGGCTCGGCGGCGCCGTGACCCGACAGCTGCTTCTTCCGCCTCTGTCGGCGCCGGACGGGGAGGAACGGCAGGCAGGTCAGCTCAGGGGCGATCATCAGAGGCTTCATACGAGACACGGCGTCACGGCGTCACGGTATATCTAAACTGACCCAGCAGCCTGACTCTTCTACGGATATGAAATTCAGCCAGAACGACTTCAATCGTTTATTTTTACGAACAACTACTCCCGTAACAACCGACATTCGTTTCGAACGCAACCGCCCCAGCACGCACACGACACTCATTCTACCAACATACTCTCTGAAGAACTCACCCCCACCGGCCACCACCAGCCTCCCATGACCACTCGCCCTCACCACCACCACCCCTCACCGCTCTCTCCTCACCTTCCCCTTCCTGCGTCGCTGCAGCGCGGCCGGCGACAACAGCGACTCGGGCCCGTTCAGACCCAGCGGGTCGCTGATGTCCGGAGGAATGATCACCTCGATCGGCTCCTTGCGGTACTTGGGCGTCGGCATCGGAGAAGACACCGGCGTGATGGCGTTGGCGATCCTGTTGGCGGCGAGCACAGGGACGAAAGCGCGTCAGAAGAAGGCAGGGGTGTGAGAGGGCAGGCAGGGGTGTGGGAGGGCAGGCAGGGGTGTGGGAAGGAAGGCAGGGGTGTGGGAGGGCAGGCAGGGGTGTGGGAGGACAGGCAGGGGTGTGGGAGGGAAGGCAAGAGTGTGGGAGGGCAGGCAGGGGTGTGGGAGGGAAGGCAGGAGTGTGGGAGGGAAGGCAGGAGTGTGGGAGGGCAGGCAGGGGTGTGGGAGGGAAGGCAGGAGTGTAGGAGGGCAGGCAGGGGTGTGGGAGGGAAGGCAGGAGTGTGGGAGGGCAGGCAGGGGTGTGGGAAGGCAGGAGTGTGGGAGGGAAGGCAGGAGTGTGGGAGGGCAGGCAGGGGTGTGGGAGGGAAGGCAGGAGTGTGGGAGGGAAGGCAGGAGTGTGGGAGGGCAGGCAGGGGTGTGGGAGGGAAGGCAGGAGTGTGGGAGGGAAGGCAGGAGTGTGGGAGGGCAGGCAGGGGTGTGGGAAGGCAGGAGTGTGGGAGGGAAGGCAGGAGTGTGGGAGGGCAGGCAGGGGTGTGGGAGGGAAGGCAGGAGTGTGGGAGGGAAGGCAGGAGTGTGGGAGGGCAGGCAGGGGTGTGGGAGGGAAGGCAGGAGTGTGGGAGGGAAGGCAGGAGTGTGGGAGGGCAGGCAGGGGTGTGGGAGGGAAGGCAGGAGTGTGGGAGGGAAGGCAGGAGTGTGGGAGGGCAGGCAGGGGTGTGGGAGGACAGGCAGGGGTGTGGGAGGGAAGGCAGGAGTGTGGGAGGGAAGGCAGGAGTGTGGGAGGCCAGGTCGGGGCGCGGACGGGGAGGCAGGAACGAGGCAGGGACGAGGGAGGGGTGATGCCAGGGATTTGTCCCAATTAATTGACCAGCGGGAGCAAGTTAGAGACGGGGATGGAAATGTCGCAAGAGTCTCGCTCAATCTAGAACGTATTCGTGTAGGGCACGCGAGTCATGCAATACCACTGTTGAGTCTGTTCTGTACCTGGACAATTGACAATCTATACTATACGCTTCATCGGTAAGTCAGCCATTCACAGCCATATCTAATAAATGTCTCCTCAGTATAGCTCACCTTGAACTACTAATCCAGTAATTAAGGGTGGTGTTCTTTGGCTGTGTACGGGTGTGTAGTGTGTACTGAAGAGCCCCAAGCTAGGCGGCTGATGATTGCGTCACAGTCGCACTGAGAAAATGTCGCCAAAGAACACAGCAAATAAAGCCCTAACCGGGCCGTGTTCGGCCTGCCCACCTGTTGGCCTCCGCGTCGTTAAGACTGCCTAGGTTGAGCGGGTCACAGATGTTGCCGCCCAGCAGGAACTTTGTGGGCGGCACTATGCCCTTCCTGCGTCGCTTCAGACCGCGCCAGTCGCCGTGCATGCTCCAGCTGCGCTTCCGCATCAGACGCTGGCCGGCCGCCGCCCGCTCCGACTGGCCGCCGTGGCCGCTGCTGCGTCTGAGGACAGGGCGATGTAATGTCAGGAGACGTTACGCCTGAAGGCGGGGGACGTGACGTCAGGGCAGATTGACGTGACGTCAGGGCAGATTGACGTGACGTCAGGACAGGGGGACGTGCCAGCAGCTGTTCAGTCTGAGGGCGGGGTGACGTGACATCAGAACAGGGTGATGTGACATCAGAACAGGGTGATGTGACATCAGGACTGCCGACATGGTGACGTAACATCAGAAGCTGCTCAGTCTGAGGGCGGGGGTGACGTGACATCAGAACAGGGTGATGTGACATCAGGACCCCTGCCAGGGTGACGTAACATCAGAAGCTGCTCAGTCTGAGGTGACGGTAACGTGACGTCAGCAACTGTTTAGTCTGAGGGGGGGGGGGCATATCATCACCCGTTTGCCCACTCGCCTTCACCGAACCCATACATAATTGATTAAACTTTAGACATTTGGGAGACCTGCCAATCTGTCATCCTAACGTAACTTAGTAGCATCGGTACTTACTTTCCTTCGATAATAAGCCCAGCATGCTTTGAGGTAATACACATCAATAAACGAAGGATTCCCAGGCCCTATCGACGACCAAAACAGTACGGCACACCACCAATGCTGTCGCGTCTTTGTACCGCAGGTGGTAGTGTCGTGCGCCTTTAGACCGCAGGTGGGGTAGGTCTAGTGTTGGGAGATTCCAGTAGCCGCCCCGTCCCCCGACCAATGTGGGATCTGGCGCAACGACACCGTGAACCGGCCCGCTGCACGCCGTAGGTCATTTGTGAATACATGGTAATCACTCTTCCAAAGTGGGTTGGAGTCGCTTCGGCGCCCGATATTTGCCCATAACTGGTATGATCTGCGGTGGTTGGCAGCGGTTACTAACAGGTCACATAACCACACGGGTGGTCAGACTTTCGAGCAGGTAAACGTTTGCCGATAAACTCTGCCGGTGGACTGGAAGTACGCGACCGGATGGTAAAGGTCAAAGTTTATCTATTCTTAGCGATGGTTCTGAACTAAAACACACCCGACAACGGTTCGTCGGAACCGTTGTCGGATGTGTTTTAGTTTTGTTACATATTTTAAATAATAAATTATATTATATTATATATATATACATTATTTAAATGCTAATTAAAAAAATAAAACATTTGTAAGAAGCTGACCGTAGATGGGTGGAACCAGCAAAAATAAATTAAAACGGAATGAATATAAAGCAACAGGAATGGTCCAGTAGAGGGTACTACAGTGTACATAAAATATGCCGATATTGCTGTGGCAGCATATCAAAAACTAATACTCGAAGATATATAGCAGCATAACATGATAGCAGGATAACATGTAATGGAGAAGGTAATGTAATGAATCTCTGTCTGTGTCGGCCTCCTCCGAAAACAGGAAATGTTACATTCCCATGGTCTCCTTCGCATACCGTTTCTGCTGCAAACCGGTTGTGTGCCGACCCGCACGGAGCCCGCCTGACCCGCGCCCGTCACGACGTGGCAATGGTTGGCAGCAGGGGCCTCCCCTCGCGTCTGAACCTTGTGCTGTCCCGTGTTGTGTGCCTGACCCGCACGGAGCCTGCCTGACCCGCGCCCGTCACGACGTGGCATTGGTTGGCAGCGGGGGCCTCCCCTCGCGTCTGAACATTGTGCTGTCCCGTGTTGTGTGCCTGACCCGCACGGAGCCTGCCTGACCCGCGCCCGTCACGACGTGGCAATGGTTGGCAGCAGGGGCCTCCCCTCGCGTCTGAACCTTGTGCTGTCCCGTGTTGTGTTGTGTGCCTGACCCGCACGGAGCCTGCCTGACCCGCGCCCGTCACGACGTGGCAATGGTTGGCAGCGGGGGCCTCCCCTCGCGTCTGAACCTTGTGCTGTCCCGTGTTGTGTGCCTGACCCGCACGGAGCCTGCCTGACCCGCGCCCGTCACGACGTGGCATTGGTTGGCAGCGGGGGCCTCCCCTCGCGTCTGAACCTTGTGCTGTCCCGTGTTGTGTTGTGTGCCTGACCCGCGCGGAGCCTGCCTGACCCGCGCCCGTCACGACGTGGCAATGGTTGGCAGCGGGGGCCTCCCCTCGCGTCTGAACCTTGTGCTGTCCCGTGTTGTGTTGTGTGCCTGACCCGCGCGGAGCCTGCCTGACCCGCGCCCGTCACGATGTGACATTGGTTGGCAGCGGGGGCCTCCCCTCGCGTCTGAGCCTTGTGCTGTCCCGCCTACGAGAACGAGTACGTCCCCTATCCGACTAGGCCGGCAGGATCAGGAACGGCACCATTCCCTCCACAGATATCCAACCCATCCAAGTCTTCAGATCACCACCAGGAACAGTTCAATTCCTACCTGTGCCTGGGCCTTACCCTGTCTAGTTCGAGACAACACTGTCCATCACATCTGTTTCACTGAGCCTATTTGCCGTCTCCTGTTACCAGACCACTCCCCTCCCCCAATTCCCCCAAAAAATCCCCGTTCGTTCCGGTTTGTCCCGTTCCCGTCCTAAAACGTTTTAGCCGTTTTGCCGCGATGCTGTGGCCCTCCGGTACCTTTCCCTCTGCTCACTGAACCGTTTCCATTTTGGCCCCTCCTTTTCCATCCCCGGTGTGCAGCTTCTTCACACTTTTTCAGACTCAGCTCAACTTGTCCAGCTTTTAACACCCATACATGTTACCAAGTGCAATTCCAATAAGTTGCATTCCAATTATATTTCTACCTTCTTCATTACAGTTTACCCTGCCCTTCTTCAAGTATTAGTTTTTGATAATGTTGCCACATATTTACAGCTACAATAGCTTTTACTGTCAGCAAATGTGTCAAATTTCAAAAATCCAATACAATTTTGTTACCTATCTAACAAAAACATTGACTGTTGAAACATACAAATTGGTTGATCAAGTCACGTTTAATGCTTCAAAATGAAAGGACATGTAACATTGAGTTTGCCTTATCCACACCATATGAAGTGATGATGATGATGATTGGGGTTTTAGAACCCCTATTATATATTAACCCCTAGCATTACGAGTTCACAACTGCCTGGTTGTGTGATGCCCATAGGATATGAAGTGTGTAAGATGATAAAATGCATTCTGGATACTAAAACATTGATTAAATGACTTATCTTTTCCAAGTGACCTAAACCTGGTAATAATTTGTCATAGATGTGCCTTGCTATGAGGCCCATGTGAACAAGCTACATATTTGTTTACTTTAAGTCCAACACTTGTTCCATGCATACATTCTGCATTAAGTGTGTTTTTGTATGTGCTGATTCAAAATATGATACCCATTTGTGGAGCAAATGAGCCATAACCTAACCTAACCATTACACAAAATGTGGAGCAGCAGCAGTTCTGTCAGTTAGGATGATTTGATGGTAGATTTGCCCCACAAATGAGTATCATATTTGGAATCAGCACATTAAAAAAACCTTTTGGAGTCAAAAATGTATGCATGAACTTGTCGTTGGACTCAGGTCAAATAATACCCAAGCAACTTCAGTTTTGAAGTTTATATAGGTACATAGGTACATAGGTACATAGGTACATACGCACATACGCACGCACGCACGCACATACGCACGCACGCACGCACGCACGCACGGACGCACGGACGCACGGACGCACGGACGCACGGACGCACGGACGCACGGACGCACGGACGCACGGACGCACGGACGCACGGACGCACACACACACACACACACACACACACACACACACACACACACACACACACACACACACACACACACACACACACACACACACACACACACACACACACACACACACACACACACACACACACACACACACACACACACACACACACACACACACACACACACACACACACACACACACACACACATATATATATATATATATATATATATATATATATAATATATATATTATATTAAAAAGCTACCCTAAATGTATGCCCCCCCCCCCCCCATTCTGCAGTTGCACCCATGAATTTTGAAAATATATTTCAGCATGAACAGGTATAATTGGCTGTGTTGATTCTTCTAAACTGAACTAAAAGTCCTGAAACTGAAAAAACTGAACTCATGTCAGTGGAAGAAATTATGTTAGTGACAACATTTAATAAATAAAGCAAACAACAGAGTTAAGCATCCATTATTTCAATTCAATTCAATTTATTCAGACATCCCTACATGGGGACAAAGCACATGTCAGTAGGTACGGTTAAACAGTAGGTAGGTATGTATATACACATCCACACAATTTGTGTAAGAGTTTTATCACAAAATTGATCAGTGGCCAATGATTCACAATATTTAATTCAAGATGTAGAGCTGCTCAAGTTTTCTATGAATTTAGTTTGTTTTTTGATTGGATGCAAATATAAGATAAACTCTAAAACTAAGCGAGCTTCTTTTACACAGACCACACATCCCACCTGTGCCACTGAGATCACCCGACCTGGAACACAAATGCTGCTAATGACTGCATGGTATCCCAGTCAGGGACAAGAAAACAACTCAAACCATGTATCCCACACCAGACTGAGTGTTGAAGCCTAACACTCCTACTGAGCGAGACAGGCGTAGATCATAGATGAGATACTTTTGATCAATAACAGGCATACCAAAGGGGGGAGGGAAACAGGGCAATTGCCCCACCCTGAAGGTCCATATAATATATATGGACCTATTTCATATCCCCTTAGGTCAGAAAAATGAAATATTATATTTTTTCTGTTAAAAAAAATTCTGAAAATATTCACCTCTAAAAATATAATAGGCCAAATCTGTTGAGTTTTGTGTAGGGGTACCTTATGCCCCGGAGCAAAATTTCCCCTCCCGGAGTGAATCCTGGGTATGCCACTGATCAATCACTGAGTTGTCTGATATGCCTAACATTCCAGTTGTGCAGGAATTTCCACCTGCAATTGAGGTCAATAAGGGACAATGACATGTGATATTAGACATATCATCCTTAAAATTATAAAGGATGCTAGAGGATGCTTACCCTTATGATTCTATTTGCCATACAGTTGTTTCAAATGCTATCACCTTGCAACAAGTGCTTCAAACAAAAAGAAGTAAGTAACACATACAAATGTAAGGCCATAAATGGCATAAATGCCCTATAAGCACATACTCAGCCTTGTAAATGCTGCAAAGCGACGACCATCCCCATTATCAAAGGCGGGCTTGCTTGCTGCCACCGGCGAAGTGACATGTTCTTGAGAATACTTATTCCTACTGAAGCCATTTTAAAAAAAAATATTCTATCAGCCCATGTAAAGTATCTGATGTCAATCGCCAAACCCTCGAACAGACTCAGCCACCCCCAGCCCACAATGCAACTGGCAATCCCACGCGTTTCTGTTTACGTTCGTCTTTACTTTTGCGACTGGGAAGTTGCAGTCGATGGCTTCCACGCGCGCATGCGCGCTAACCCAGATGCAACGCCCAAGGCCTTACTCTTACGCTTAGATTACCACTTTCTTCAGGCAATATAAATGCAATGCTGT
>JAXIVJ010014640.1:0-33828 GCA_036785665.1 Chirona hameri
CTGTATGTGGCCTGTGTATGTGGCCTGTGTATGTGACCTGTGGATGTGGTCTGGTTGTCTGTGACCTGTGTCTGTGACCTGTGTCTGTGACCTCGTGTCTGTGACCTGTGTCTGTGACCTGTGTCTGTGACCTGTGTCTGTGACCGTGTCTCTTGTATGTGACATGTGTCTCTGTCTGTGACCTGTGTGTTCCTGTATGTGACCTGTGGTCTCTGTCTGTGACCGGTTTGTCTCTGTCTGTGTTCTGTGTCTGCTGTCTGTGACCTGTGTCTGTGACCTGTGTCTGTGACCTGTGTCTGTGACCTGTGTCTGTGACCTGTGTCTTTGTCTGTGACCTGTGTCTCATCGTCTGTGACCTGTGTCTTTGTCTCCTGGTGACCTGTGTCTATGTCTGTGACCTGTGTCTCTGTCTGTGACCTGTGTCTCTGTATGTGACCTTGTTGTCTCTGTCTGTGACCTGTGTCTCTGTATGTGACCTGTGTCTCTGTCTGTGACCTGTGTTTGTCTCTGTCTGTGACCTGTGTCTCTGTCTGTGACCTGTTGTCTCTGTCTGTGACCTGTGTCTTTGTCTGTGACCTGTGTTTGTGTCCTGTCTCTGTCTGTGACCTGTGTCTCTGTCTGTGACCTGTGTCTCTGTCTGTGACTGTTCTGTCTGTGACCTGTGTCTCTGTCTGTGACCTGTGTTGTCTTCTGTCTGTGACCTGTGTCTCTGTCTGTGACCTGTGTCTCTGTCTGTGACCTGTGTCTCTGTCTGTGACCTGTCTGTGCTATGTAGTGACATGTGTCTCTTGTCTGTGACCTGTGTTTGTCTGTGACCTGTGTCTGTCTGTGACCTGTGTCTGTGACCTGTGTATGTTGACCTGTGTCTGTGACATGTGTCTGTGTCCTGTTGTCCTGTCTGTGACCTGTCTGTGACCTGTGTCTTGTCTGTGACCTGTGTCTATGTCTGTCACCTGTGTTTGGTCTGTGACCTGTGTCTGTGACCTATGTCTGTGGCCTGTGGATGTGACCATGTGACCTGTGGCCTGTGACCTGTGTATGTGACCTGTGTCTGTGACCTGTGTATGTGACCCCTCCAACCGCACGGTTCGCTGGAAGGGTTCGGAGGTGTCAAACTACGGAAGATTGCACCATTCGAAAGCTGAGCTCACGCAGAATCCGGCGATGGATTTGTTTACCAAAATCCATCGAGGGTCTTCTTTGTCGACATTTTGTCCGAATTCGCACCCCTTTCGTTTGGCCAGGGCTATTGCGCATGGTATGACGAAAATGCAGACCAATGACATGTCTACCGATAGTCATGCTCTGCACGACAAGGTCTCATAGAATGCAAAGTCATTAGATGGTTTGGTTGGTTGCACGGCTGCATTAAAGCCACGCGCTATCGGTGTCGGCACTAAGGCGCCACTCCCGCCCGCGCGTCACGCGCAGAATCGCCCCTCGCGACACGCGATCTAAGCACTGCGCGCTGCCGACCCGGCCTACGGAGTGGCCTCTCGGCAGTCACGGACAACCGGTGCATCGCATGTTGAAAAACCTAGCTATGTCCCTAGCCCCAGCTATCCAGGTAGATCGTGACAAATTTCCACCCACCTCCGATTGCTACAAATGGTACTTTTGGACAATTGTATGCACCATATTTGCCAAACGTAGCCTCTGGCCGGGACTCGCTTTGACTGGCTGCGCCTGCCCGGCTCGGCCATCTTCCGAGTCTGTACACGATGTGACATCAGGCCATGGCGCGGGTCGCCGCCGGTCATGAGCTGACCCTGACCGGCCGCCGTCCGGCGGCGGCCCGCGCAGTCGCCACTGAAGTCACATCGTGTGTAGACTCGAAGATGGCCGAGCCGGGCCCACGCAGCCAGTCAAGCGAGTCCCGGTCGCAAGTTTACAACCATGCTACGGAATTCGCACCGCCCGCCGGAGGTGACGTCATGTTGACGTCAACTTCGTCGGCGCGAGGTGCGCACGGGTCATGGGAAGGTTTCAAATGCGCAAACGCGCAGTCAGCTGCGTCGGCGCGAGGTGTGCACGGTTCATGGGAGGGTTTGCTGACGTACTCTCATAAGTAGGCGACTAACTGATTTATATACACGGCTTCGGTCAGTATGGCAATCAGCCAGGGGCCCGGGAACAGGGGGCAGCGGGGGCGCTTGTCCCCCCCCCCCCCACATCTGTGCCGGGGGGGGGGGGCGCCCCTCCCCCCCCCCCCAACTTTGGAGAGCAGAAGTTTCTCTAAAAATGAGCTCTTTCACTGATCTTCACAAAAAGATATATAAAATATGAAAGCCTCCTTATGTCACTTGCATTGTTTGTCGTTTTGTTTTATAGCATGTCATAAGTATTAGTATTATATAGCTTTGCCTTTATAGCAGTATCGTATACCTTTCTTTTCCTTCCTTTTCCTTTTTCCATTACATGTTCTATGAGATATAATGGAAAGCTTTGGTAGCAGTAAATTTGCTGGCAGTTGTCTGCTTGGCGCGTCGTCGTTAAAATGACGCACTGTCGCAGTGGCGGATGTGGTTGGTTGTCTGTCCGCACTGTCGCAGTGGTTGAGAAAAATGGGCAGCCCCCCCCCCCCCCCCAAGAAAAAAAACACCTGAAATCGGCGCAAAATTGACATATTTCCTGATATAGAAGCAAATCTAAGCAAATTTTACTAAGGAAAGTTTGATTTAATTCAGCTACCAATGCACAAGCAAGCGAAATCCGATGAGTTTTCAGAATTATGTGAGACTTTTTTGAATTTTGTACCCCAAACTCCCGTTTTGGATCCGCTGCTGCACTGACGGCGATACACATCTCCCGCATTTTGTTTATAAGTGTATCCCACGTCAACGTTACGGATGTGGTCAAACTGGTGTGCGGCCCATCTAGCTGTCCTCGCTGTCTCTGCCGACGGGGCAGCAATTGCAAGCAAGATTTATCGTACATTTTGTAGGTTGCCGTGATACGGTGATGACACGGTCGGTGCAGCCCACACTGTGAGGCTTCAAGAAAAAAATACGTCTGGCGTCAGGTACGAGTATTTTATCAGACGACAGGCAGGTTTACAAAGGCATACGGTTCATAATGGGAAACGGGGGTGGCATGACCCCCACTTTTTCATAATTTTTGTATTATGTTAATCCGCGCCGTGCCGGGGGCGGGCGTTTAGACCCCCCCCCCCCCCCCCCTTAAGGTTTTTCGAGGATAGCGAAAAAACGGTGGCGCGCCGTTTTGCCGTTTCAAGAACGGCGCACTGCGCACAGCCCCACCGTTTAAAAAACGGCACTCGGCGCACAGCGCCGCCGTTTAAAAAACGGCGCACAGCGCCGCCGTTTCAGCCGCCGTTTTTGGCACACCTGTTCGGGCATCAATTACCCACATTGTGTGCAATTCTTGAACACGGGTCATCTCAGGTCAGGTCACGTGACCACACCTACAAATAAGTTTGCGGTCGTACCACAGCCACAGTTTTTGGCCGATCGGTTTCAAACTTACAGGATTTCATAAGGTCATAGGTACCCACAATTCCAATATCTATCATGTTGAATATCGGTGACCTAAGGTCGCCGGTCGGGTCAATTTCGTGACCTCCCATTATAAGTCAATGGGGAAATATGAAATGTTTCCTATTCCGAGGATACGCATGATATCAGTCAAATTCTTTCTGGATCATGTTATCATAGGCTATTATTGATGATCCAGGTTAAATTTCATTTCTGTCCAGTGACCCCTACAGGGTTAGCCCAGGTCAGCTGAGGTCACCAACACTTTGTGTGTCAATAACTCGCGATATAATGAAGATAAAGAAGTGAAACCGGCATAAATGTGTTTGTCTCGTCGAGCCACGTCTTTCAATATGCAACATGACCTACTGGGGTCGTCACTTGACCTTGACCGGAGGTAAAAGTTCTAAGTTGACCTAAACGGGGCCAACTAAATGTGATTCAAAGAGCTTTGACGAGACGAACATGATGTCGTCAAAATCATTGCCGTATCTGTATTAGGTAAAAAGTTATTTGCGAACGTTTTGACAAAAAATAGCCATTTTGACATTTGATGACCTCTGGAGCCCAAACTATTAAACTTAGATAAAATATGATGACACGTTTTGATTAAATATTTAAAGAGCTTTCAATCGTTTTTTTATCGTTTGTTCCTAGCTATCATTGCCGAGATATTTGGGGGTTTCTGAAGCGATGTCCTAAAACTGGAAAATCTCATATCATCATCATCATATCATATATTTCGGAACACATCAATAAATTGGGTTTCAGTTTTCCACGTCAAATAACATAGATGTAAAAACATATCGCCCACGCATTAAATGATGCACATCAACCCTCAAGATACACACAATGTAAGTTTAAAGAACATCATTGAGACACTTTTTAAAAATAGCCAAAGTGGGTGAAGCCCTCACATTCAGCGGCAAATCATTCCACGCTCTGATGGCTCTGATGAAAAACGAGCGCCTGGCGAACTCAGTGCATGCGCGCGGCACCTCCAGCTGCCCGTCACTGTAGCCCTGGTTGTGCGCGTGGATACATATGAGCGACTGATGCTCCGTGAACAGAGCAGTTCGGGGGCGTTCTCGGCATGAGTGAGTTTATACATGGCGTACAAGTCTCGTTCCATAACCATATCATTTATCGCACGCCAGCGAAGTTCACGCAGTGTGCCAGATACTCGCTCGCGGTACCCCAGGCCAGGGACAACGCGAGCGCCAAAGTTAATGCACTTCTGCAGCCTACGTTTTTGGGTTTGAGTACAGCCTCCCCATACACATGCAGTACTGCAAATGAGGAAACACAAGCGCCTCCACCAGCAGTCGCTTCGTTTCACGCGGCACGCGACGCTGCATTCTGGCGAGGCCGAATAAAACACAGTAACAGCGTCGGGTGATGGTGGCCATGTGTTGTTCCCACGTCAGGCATGAGTCGAGGTTGACACCCAGAATCTTCACCGACTGCACTGGAATGATTTCAGAATTTCCTAATTGTATCGTAAAGTTAAAGTCCATGTTTTGGCGCGGGGATTTTTTAACAAGTAGGTCAGTTTTCGTAGGTTTTACCTACAATCTGTTTTTGATGAACCAAAGCAATGCAATCGACGCATTTTCCTCAACGCGTCGTTTCAATTCTGGGAGGTTTCCTGGCTAGTCGGAATCCAGAAACTGGGCGTCATCAGCGTACAATACCATCTTTCCGTGCGGCATATGTTGTGACAAGTCAATAGTAAATACAAGGTATAGCACTGGGCCCAAGATCGATCCCTGCACCACTCCATGGGTTACCGGCAGCTCGACACCTGTTCCGCCTCTAACAGATTGAGTGCGACCGGAAAGCCACGCACGGAACCACCTGTGTGACCTCTGACTTTTGATGACATCTGGTGACCTCAATATTGACCTGAACCAAAAAATGTATAAATAGTTTCAAAGTTATTTTTGATGAGCTTTCGAATCGTGTTTTCGGTTTCCCAATGAGGAAAATTTGACAACGAAAAGGTGATCCAAGATTAGAAGTGAGAAGATTGCCAAAACAAAATATTTGGTTTCGCCCCCCCCCCCCCCTAACTTTAAAATAGTTTCCGGGCCCCTGCAATCATCATGTAATTAAGTGAATTAGGTCTCTGATAGGCCGTTTTATACATGAAAGATAGGCGATTTGGAAGTGGCAAACGAGGTCTGCACGTCGCTGCACGGTGTCGGCTGCGTCTGTCTGAGATGTGATGGTATATACTTGGTATTATTTCATGTCATGTGCTCACTCAACGAAGCGGCGCGGTGGAAGGAGAGGTCTGCATGGTCGAACATTTTATGTCCCTTGAAGTGACACCATTAAGTTTATTTTTGTAGTGTCTATCTATATTGAATGTGCCATGGCCGAACCCGTAGAGAAAATGTTACTACATGTATTATAATTTCTAACCGATAAATATTAAGTCAGGTAGAGCTATGCATCTATGTTACAACATGCTACAGAATCGTAGAACTGGTTCAAATGGGTTTCAGCGAATCATAAGAGTATGTATTTTTGAATAATGTTGACAGCCACCCTGCATCCACCAATCAGCGCGCTCGAAGTGCGAATCCCATAGCATGAATGTAAACTTGCGACCGGGACGCAAGTTTACATCCATGCTACGGGATTCGCACTTCGAGCGCTGATTGGTCAGTGCGCTCTGTGGATGTCATCACAACCTCAGCATTCAAACTTTGGGTGCTGATTGGTCAGTGTGTGGATGACGTCACACCAGAGCCAACCAATGACAGGCAGGGAGGGAAACAATGGGGACCGCCAGTCGGGCGATTCTTTACTGGCATGATCGAGCCAGTTATACACAAGCGCAAGGAGAGGGCCTAGGATTTTGTTACGATCGTACAAGCCGAAGTACATTGTATACGAGTCCGGAGTTTATGTTTATCTTAATGCTTTGAAAACTTGAATTGCCTGCAAACTGTTTTTAGTTTTACGGACGCAAGATGGACAAATAATTATTGATTTCACTTAGCTTCGAGCTCTGCCAGTTTGGTTAATTTTACTTAGATTCAAACTCCGTAGGTTTGGCTAGCATGAATGTGAGAGTGGGGAACGGAAATAAGGTAACAAGCCTCAGCACTAACGCTATCAACCGAGAGGAATTTAAGTGGTGATGAAATGTGTTCTTTGAGTTCACGGCAGCACTTTATAGTTAAATTGCATATGCCTGACAAGTTGCAAAAGACATCGCAAAAATTCGGCCAGGGCTAGTGTGTCATTAAAATTGTAGACACCTTAGGACACAGGCATTATGAGCTGGACTGTTTCAGTTTTGGATGGATGGAGCTTAAACAAAATGTTGGTAAGGAAAATGGCTATTTGAGATCTGGGAAGAAAACAAAAACACCTTTGTTGGTGCATATGTGGAAATACCTACCATATTTTTAACATTTAAATATCTTCGACTTTGCAAAAGTTGATATGACAAACACAAAGATGGTGGCCTGGGGCAATGGGCCCACCAACTCCATTGAACTCCATCCGTGCTGTTTTTCATTGTTACGCACAAATTGGATATCGTTGTTTGGCATGTAGCCCTTTGAGTTAGTATAAAGCCATTTGCATTGTGTCGTGCAGGGCGGCTGTCAACATTATTCATAAATACATACTCTTATGATTCGCGATATTACCATTTGAACCAGTTATACGATTCTGTAGCATGTTGTAACATAGATGCATAGCTCTACCTGACTTAATATGTATCGGTTATAAATTATAATACATGTAGTAACATTTCCTCTACGGGTTCGGCCATGACACATTCAATATAGATAGACATTACAAAAATACTCTTTGTGGTGTCACTTCAAGGGACATCAAATGTTCGACCATGCAGACCTCTCCTTCCACCGCGCCGCTTCGTTGAGTGAGCATATGACTTGAAATCATACTAAGTACATACCATGCACATCTCCGGCAGACGCAGCCGACGCCGTGCAGTGACATGCAGACCTCGTTTGCCACTTCCAAATCGCCTATCTCTCATGCATAAAATCAGAGACCTAATTCACTTCACTACACGGCTGATTGCCATACTGACCGAAACCGTAAATATAAATCAGTAAGTCGCCTACTTATGAGAGTACCTACGTCAGCAAACCCTCCCATGAACCGTGCACACCTCGCGCCGACGCAGCTGACTGCGTGTTTGCGCATTTGAAACCCTCCCACGAGCCGTGCGCACCTCGCGCCGACGAAGTTGACGTCAACATGACGTCACCTCCGGCGGGCGGTGCGAATTCCGTAGCATGGTTGTAAACTTGCGTCCCGGTCAGAGGCTACGTATGGCAAATATGGTGCATACAATTGTCAAAAAGTACCATTTTTAGCGCTCGGAGGTGGATGAAAATTTGACACGATCGACTTGGAAATCTGGGTAAGGGACAGAGCTAGGTTTTTCAACATTCGATGCACCGTTTTTCCGTGACTGGCCGATAGGCTGCTCCGTAAGCCGGGTCGGCGGCACGCAATGCTCAGCTCGCGTGTCGCGAGGGGCGATTCTGCGCGTAAGGTGCGGGCGGAGTGCGCCTTAGTGCCTACACCGGGAGCGCATGTTTTGATGCAGCCGTGCAACCAACCAAACCATCTAATGGCTTTGCATTCTATGAGACCTTGACGTGCAGAGCATGACGAATCGATAGACGTCATTGGTCTGCACTTCCGTCATACCATACGCGATACCTGGCCAAACGAAAGGGGCGTGCATTCGGACAAAATGTCACAAAAAAGCCCTCCATGGATTTTTTGAAAATTGTACATCGCTGGATTCCGCGTGAGCTCAGCTTTCGAATGGTGCATCTCCCGTAGTTTGACACCTCCGAACCCTTCCAACGAACAGTTCTCGCTGCCAAGCGAGTGGACGAGCTTGGGGAGTTTGATCATGTAAGAGCTCTTGACGGCATTACGGTTTGCCATGAGTAAACACGGATATCTCATGCTCAGGCTGGTAACCAGGTACTATTTTCATCGTTATCGTATATCGTTATCGTATATCGTTATCGTATATCGTTATCGTATATCGTTATCGTATATCGTTATCGTATATCGTTATCGTATATCGTTATCGTATATCGTTATCGTATATCGTTATCGTATATCGTTATCGTATATCGTTATCGTATATCGTTATCGTATATCGTTATCGTATATCGTTATCGTATATCGTTATCGTATATCGTTATCGTATATCGTTATCGTATATCGTTATCGTATATCGTTATCGTATATCGTTATCGTATATCGTTATCGTATATCGTTATCGTATATCGTTATCGTATATCGTTATCGTATATCGTTATCGTGTATCGTTATCGTATATCGTTATCGTATATCGTTATCGTATATCGTTATCGTATATCGTTATCGTATATCGTTATCGTATATCGTTATCGTATATCGTTATCGTATATCGTTATCGTATATCGTTATCGTATATCGTTATCGTATATCGTTATCGTATATCGTTATCGTATATCGTTATCGTATATCGTTATCGTATATCGTTATCGTACATCGTTATCGTATATCGTTATCGTATATCGTTATCGTATATCGTTATCGTATATCGTTATCGTATATCGTTATCGTATATCGTTATCGTATATCGTTATCGTATATCGTTATCGTATATCGTTATCGTATATCGTTATCGTATATCGTTATCGTATATCGTTATCGTATATCGTTATCGTATATCGTTATCGTATATCGTTATCGTATATCGTTATCGTATATCGTTATCGTATATCGTTATCGTATATCGTTATCGTATATCGTTATCGTTATCGTATATCGTTATCGTATATCGTTATCGTATATCGTTATCGTATATCGTTATCGTATATCGTTATCGTATATCGTTATCGTATATCGTTATCGTATATCGTTATCGTGTATCGTATATCGTATATCGTTATCGTATATCGTTATCGTGTATCGTTATCGTATATCGTTATCGTATATCGTTATCGTATATCGTTATCGTATATCGTTATCGTATATCGTTATCGTATATCGTTATCGTATATCGTTATCGTATATCGTTATCGTATATCGTTATCGTATATCGTTATCGTATATCGTTATCGTATATCGTTATCGTATATCGTTATCGTATATCGTTATCGTATATCGTTATCGTATATCGTTATCGTATATCGTTATCGTATATCGTTATCGTATATCGTTATCGTATATCGTTATCGTATATCGTTATCGTATATCGTTATCGTATATCGTTATCGTATATCGTTATCGTATATCGTTATCGTATATCGTTATCGTATATCGTTATCGTATATCGTTATCGTATATCGTTATCGTATATCGTTATCGTATATCGTTATCGTATATCGTTATCGTATATCGTTATCGTATATCGTTATCGTATATCGTTATCGTATATCGTTATCGTATATCGTTATCGTATATCGTTATCGTATATCGTTATCGTATATCGTTATCGTATATCGTATATCGTTATCGTATATCGTTATCGTATATCGTTATCGTATATCGTTATCGTATATCGTTATCGTATATCGTTATCGTATATCGTTATCGTATATCGTTATCGTATATCGTTATCGTATATCGTTATCGTATATCGTTATCGTATATCGTTATCGTATATCGTTATCGTATATCGTTATCGTGTATCGTTATCGTATATCGTTATCGTATATCGTTATCGTATATCGTTATCGTATATCGTTATCGTATATCGTTATCGTATATCGTTGTCGTATATCGTTATCGTATATCGTTATCGTATATCGTTATCGTATATCGTTATCGTATATCGTTATCGTATATCGTTATCGTACATCGTTATCGTATATCGTTATCGTATATCGTTATCGTATATCGTTATCGTATATCGTTGTCGTATATCGTTGTCGTATATCGTTGTCGTATATCGTTATCGTATATCGTTATCGTATATCGTTATCGTATATCGTTATCGTATATCGTTATCGTATATCGTTATCGTATATCGTTATCGTATATCGTTATCGTATATCGTTATCGTATATCGTTATCGTATATCGTTATCGTATATCGTTATCGTATATCGTTATCGTATATCGTTATCGTATATCGTTATCGTATATCGTTATCGTATATCGTTATCGTATATCGTTATCGTATATCGTTATCGTATATCGTTATCGTATATCGTTATCGTATATCGTTATCGTACATCGTTATCGTATACCGTTATCGTATATCGTTATCGTATATCGTTATCGTATATCGTTATCGTATATCGTTATCGTATATCGTTATCGTATATCGTTATCGTATATCGTTATCGTTATCGTACATCGTTATCGTATATCGTTATCGTATATCGTTATCGTATATCGTTATCGTGTATCGTTATCGTATATCGTTATCGTATATCGTTATCGTATATCGTTATCGTATATCGTTATCGTATATCGTTATCGTATATCGTTGTCGTATATCGTTATCGTATATCGTTATCGTTATATCGTTATCGTATATCGTTATCGTATATCGTTATCGTATATCGTTATCGTATATCGTTATCGTATATCGTTATAATATATCGTTATCGTATATCGTTATCGTATATCGTTATCGTATATCGTTATCGTATATCGTTATCGTATATCGTTATCGTATATCGTTATCGTATATCGTTATCGTATATCGTTATCGTATATCGTTATCGTATATCGTTATCGTATATCGTTATCGTATATCGTTATCGTATATCGTTATCGTATATCGTTATCGTATATCGTTATCGTATATCGTTATCGTATATCGTTATCGTATATCGTTATCGTATATCGTTATCGTATATCGTTATCGTATATCGTTATCGTATATCGTTATCGTATATCGTTATCGTATATCGTTATCGTATATCGTTATTATCTGAGTAGTTCTCAGACTGTTACATCGTTGATAAAGTAACCGGCTGTTACATCGTTATTAGCTGAGTCGTTGGGTGGAAGAGCGTGGGAAGGCTGTTTGAGTGTTACCAGTTACTATTTTCATCGTTCATTATCGTACATTGTTAGTAGCTGAGTCGTTATCGGGCTGTTACATCGTTATTAGCTGAGTAGTTGGGTGGAAGAGCGTGGAAGGAAGGATGTGGAGTGTTAACCAGGTACTATTTTCATCGTTCATTATCGTACATCGTTATTAGCTGAGTCGTGGAAGAGCGTGGGAAACTTAATATGAAGGGGGCAATGAGGGGGAGAACACCATGACCGTTTGCTAGGAGTGAACGCAACTTAGAAATGTCTTGTTCTCAGACTGTTATACGTTGCTTTATTTTTGGACACTGCTGTGCGATGTTGATTAGCGTTTCGTTGTTGTAGTTTTGTTAAATACATGTGAAACCATGCCTGTAGAATGCTTTAAGAAAGCCGGAGCGTCTTGCGACGCGTCTACACCCCAAGCAGCGGCGACCATTACGCCTCTCCCAGTAATACGCCCGGCTGAGGCGTCAATCGACACCCCCCGCATGAGTATTGCGACACCTCGACACCCCATGCAGCGGTGACGTTACGCCTCTCCCAGTGGCAAACGAACTCCCGCAATACGCCCGGCTGAGGAGTTAATCGACACCCCCGCATGAGTATTGCGACACCTCGACACCCCATGCAGCGGTGACGTTACGCCTCTCCCAGTGGTAAACGAACTCTCGCAATATGCCCGGCTGAGGCGTTCATCGACACCCCCCGCATGAGTATTGCGACACCTCGACAACCCATGCAGCGGTTATCAAGGGTGTTCTGTTAAACCTATACATCCCATACAGCTGCGATCACGGTTGTTCCGGTACACCTCCCTGAGTGCTAAACAAAACACCTTCCAGGCGACGTATTTTAGGTTGTGTGGGCATCACACGGGCTAGGGGTGTCAACATCCGGCGCGGGTGTTGATTTTTTTGTGAGTGCACGATTTCCCGACTTGTACACATTCACACACAACCCTCACAAACACATGGAACCCCCCCCCCCCCCCTCCCCCTCCCCTCCCACTCGCCGACCTGATGATTGTAAAATGTCCTCACGCCGGTTTACCAAGGCTGTGTCGCGATTTAGTGATTAAACTTTAAAGTGTCTAGTTTATTTAATATATGTCAGCACAGATGTAGCCATAACCAGGCCAGTGGTGAGTGTTTCTCTAAGTATGACCGTACAAAAGAATGAATAGTATTTTATTGATCTTCATCATGCTTCTATCACTTCGATACACTGTGCTAATTGTGTGAAGCATGATGCACTTTCGGACTACAAGACGCCGCAACAGATACGAGTAGAAAACACATGACATTGCATGGTGTCAAAGTTTGCACAAACATTGTAGGTAGGACTGAACCGACCGACTTACACTTTGTAAAGCACGCGCACGCTAGTGTGAAGCATGATGCACTTTCGGACTACAAGACGCCGCAACAGATACGAGTAGAAAACACATGACATTGCATGGTGTCAAAGTTTGCACAAACATTGTAGGTAGGACTGAACCGACCGACTTACACTACACTTTGTAAAGCACGCGTTTTTTCACAGGCTAAGAAATGATCAGAGATCACCATTATCGTCGTCACAAATGAGTTCGTAGGAAATGTGTCACCAGAAGTGTTATTATCAAAAGGTTCTATACTTAAAGGGAATGCTTCACCTTTGTATTGGTTTTAAACTGAGATAGCCATTATCTTTGGCCGTTATTGAAATGTCTAAATTACTAAGATCATTTTTCCCAAAACCTAACCGTTTTTAAGCAATTTAATTTACCATTTGCAAAATGCACACAGGCATTTGTGCATTTTGCTGACTGCTGATTGGCTGACAGCCACTTTGTCAGCCAATCCCACTTTGTCAGCCAATCAGCGGCGGTCCATAGCTCAATAATGACGTCATCAGCCCAAATTTAAAAACTTAATTTGTATAAAGTTAAGTGACTTTTCGGGAGAGAAAGAAATATCACCATCTTTTTCAGCATCACTTACTTCATATTTTAGACTACAACCAGCGTATATTTGACAACTTTCAGAAAGGTGAAACATTCCCTATAAAGTTCCGTTGAATGCGGAAGAAAAGAACACTTGTTTGGAATGTTGTTTGGAATGGGCTGATTTCTTAGGAATGCGATCGACGTATAGAGCTAACGGGTCAGATGTGACACCCCCTTTCAAGTTTCAGGAGAATTCGACCTCACCTGAGATGTGAGGTCGGGAAACTGTAACCCTATTTGTAACAGGCTCCTGGCTACCCCTATTTGTAACAGGGGGGGGGGGCGGATTCCGCCCCCCCCCCCCCGGAGATCTCGAGATCTACCCGTCCGATTTTCAAAAATGAAACGGTGTTTGGTTCCCCTCAACACGATCTACATTTCTAAATAACAACAAAAATCTAAATTTTTGATAGGAGGGCAACAGGGGGGCAAAAACCACAAATTGTAGTGGTATTTTTGATCCAACATAGCTTTCATGTTTATCGACCGATTTGAATACAATTAATACGAATCGATAGAGATTGAATTGGAAATTGATATATAACAGTGGCGTTTGAAAATTCAAAAATCATAGGCGTGTGCAGGTCACTCAATATGGGGGTGAAGTAAATGCGTAATAAAACCATTTTTTGATGTTTTTTTATCAAATAAATGAAATGGTATGTGATTGTGACATTAGACAAAACAGTTAAAAATCATATTTTTTGCCATAGGCGGTACCAGGTTAGTGAAAAAGGGGGGTAAAATTGGAAACAAATATTAACCGCAGACAAGTTGCTACCCAGCACTATAAATATGTTACTGATTGTAGATAGTTCCTTTTTGCATGTTGTACTTCATCATAGGCGTATCCAGGATCCAAACTGGGGCGGCTCAATACCTTTTGATAAGTATATTATCCGCTATTATGATACTAACTAGTCAACAGTGACTATTTCACTTACAACTTCTATTAACATTGCTTACCCCACTTTTACCCTACCTGGACTCGCCTATTAACTTATAATCGTTCGTAGAGTAGCCTGTGGTGCGTGTTTCATCCGAAAACTACAGTATGTTATGTCATTGTACGCCCATGCCTCTTAGTGTCCTTGCAATATTATGACCCCCTTTCTTCCATTCCTGAGCGCGCCTCTGCAAAAAAAAAAAACTTTATTCCCTTTTCTGGCCTCATATGTGCATATATCATTATAAGCTAACCGTCTATTGCGCCGTTATCGCTGGTATATCGTCATCACCAAGCCAGTCACTGCCCTTTTCATGTGCCTGAACACGCCCCTGAAACTCTATATGTAATAAATTATGCAAATAATGGAAGCAGAAGCTATCTTTTACATCTTGATAACTATAAATGCCCCTTACATTGCTCTATTCGCTTCCCGCCAAGCATTGAATACTCCTGGAAACCCCCCCCCCCCCTTTTCAAGCCCCTGAAACCGCCTCTGCCATGGAATTTTTATGATATTTAATTAACATCAACTAATTTTAACTTGTTGCAATCACCGTGAACCGATGTAACTCTTTTATACTTGAGGCAGTTAGGAAGAAACCGTGAAGATCGCATTTCCGTATTATCGCCAAATATCGCCTCCGAACCCACCCAAAACTGTACCCTGGAACCGCCTCTGTTCAGGTTAAGAACTCAAAATTTTGAATCCAAATGCGGTATTCAATTCTATGAAAAGTCCCAAAATTTCATGGGCCTGCTCCCAGCCATTCTGGAGATATCTGCGAAAAACATGAGGGGGGGGGGCGGAATCCGCCCCCCTGTTACAAATAGGGTTAAAGGGAGCGAGTGTTGTTCGTACTGTTTTGGAATGTCCAAATATTTTGTATACGGTAAGTACCTATTGGTTTGATTGTTGGATACCATACGATCAAATTCACACATGGAGCCTCTTTAGTTGAATTTTCACTTATATTCTTTTTGCTTATTTTTTGTTTCGATATCGATAAAACGATCGCCACTATAATCAGATGGAAGATGTTATGTAAAAAGCGCACCCAAGACAATACAATTACGGTCACATCATGCAAGATAGAGAGACGAGTGTTGCACAGCATGCTCTTGCCACTGTGAACTTTATTATGTGCAAGTTTCGTAGAGCTACGAAAAGACACACTCCCTTGACAAGGGGGTGTGTCTACTGACATCGCTTATTTGGGTTTTTGACACTGGGTGATAGAACATAATTTTCTGAATCGAACCATGCCTTTCATTTTTTTCCAGATTCACACTAGTTGCTGAGATATTCCAAAGACCCCAGGAACTGGCTGGTAGCAAAAAGTTATCGGGTAGACCCAGATGGCTTACCACTACTAGAAGCATTTAAAATATCGAAATGTTGATACCAGTTTGCTAGCATATCGTTAGCGTCGGCCAATAGCATTTCGACACAACAGCTCGTGAGCGCTGATAGCAGCAGCCGAACAGAGCCTCGACGGCCATTTTGCTTTTCGACGGTTTGTTAACATTGTTCGTATGAATTGTTAATTGTCTTAGCTGTGCCGTTTTGCATAACATTTGTTGCCTCTGATTACCTTCTCTATAGTAGCGATCGTTGCATCGATAGCGAGAAAAAAAGTGAAAAACAATATCAGCGGAAATTCAACTAAATGGCTCCAGATGTGAATTTTATCGTATCCAACAATCAAACCAATATAGCTACTTACCGTAAGAAAAATAGTTTTGGCATTCCAAAACAGTAAACACTAGGTGGCTCAATCTGCGCCTATGTCGGAAAACTCTAGCGGATACAGGTTTATCCCATACATTTGAACATGCTGAGTTCAATGGTGCACATTCAAATTAATTTTGATGACGTTTAGGGGGTCGCGAAAAATCGTTGAAAATGTCGGTTTTGCTCATTTTCGGCTAAAATCGGGACATAATTGCGCAAAACACAAACTGTATATATATATATATATATGGGATGCAAGGGCGCATGAAATGAATAGAACTGACATTCGGCTTTCGTTTGACGCCATTCCCGAGTCTTTATCACTAGCGGTTGACTTTTTACACCCATCCATCCAAATCAATAATTGTTCCCGGCGGCCCAGCCGGCAGCGTGGGTTCAAATCCCGCCGCGCGTTCTTTTAGCTGAATTGGGAAAATTTCGCGCGGGGGAGCGGCCTCCTAAGGGCGTGAAATGTTGCTTGGCTTGTTGAAGTGAATGATGCCTTTTGCATTTAAATTAGGATCATATGAAATATGAATGAAAACGTTTGTTAACATGTGTAAATATGTATTTTCTTGTAAATACGCTCATACCGACGTCCGCCAATGAAACGACGCACTGCTGCGCGCAAACACAAGTAGGGGTTTCAAGAAGATGTCAAGCCACCGGCATTCGCCTGCATTCTCATGCTCTCAAATCTACCTAAGCATATGCAAACTAAGACAACGGTATCATCCTAGAAATCATGTATAAACCTCACGTCACCCCTACCCTGATAAGGCGTATCCAGCTTATTTTTCACACCAGCCAGCCAGCTCAATGACTATCTACAACTTCAGTGTATGCATACCATCCTACAAATGGTTCAACACGCGTTGACTAAAGAGCATTACCTTGTGCCTGTACCCAGCCATATATATGCTGCGGCTGTGTACCCTTACGTCTGGGTTACCTACATTTTCTCCAGCGTTGACTTTCTGAAGTCAGGGAACTGCCGCTTGTGGATCTCGACCACCTGCATAAGTGCCTGCAGCTGGGCCTCATCTTTGGCGGACGTGTTTATGAAGTCATCGATCATCTTAATGCCACGCTCCGGGTATCATTTGTCATCTTGAAGCTAGTGACGAACTCACTGAACTTATGGAACTCGTCGTTCTGCCCCACTCAGCCGCCGGCAGGTGGAGCCAGGTTGGCTCGCAAACGCCCACATAATCGAAAATGAGCCAAGACAAGCTCCGGGAGCTCAGTTGACTCTACGATGACTCCGTTTTCGTCGGTATGGTCCTCAAGCTTACTGGAGGTCAGCAGCGCTCGCGCCATGGCCTCCTTCTCCTCCCCCAAGACCCTTCGGCTACGCAGCGCATTTTTAAGCTCAATACCTGAAACTCTTAAATAAATTGCGCCGCGAAGCGGCGGGCCATTATTCAGTCTTATGCCCTGGATATGCTTCTCTTATGCCCTGGATATGCTTCTCTTATGCCCTGGATATGCTTCTCTTATGCCCTGGATATGCTTCTCTTATGCCCTGGATATGCTTCTCTTATGCCCTGGATATGCTTCTCTTATGCCCTGGATATGCTTCTCTTATGCCCTGGATATGCTTCTCTTATGCCCTGGATATGCTTCTCTTATGCCCTGGATATGCTTCTCTTATGCCCTGGATATGCTTCTCTTATGCCCTGGATATGCTTCTCTTATGCCCTGGATATGCTTCTCTTATGCTCTGGATATGCTTTATCATCAATGCGTCGCATTGCGTATGGTGCGGACCTCTAAAATTGCTATATTGTGCGTTTAAAAGTGCGGTAAAAAAGTGCCAAAGTGAACTATTTTGCCCAATTATATAGGAAAGTAGAAACATAACACATAAAGGCGCCGAGAAACGGGTCGATTTTTTTCCTAACCCGCATACAATTGAATTTGTAGTTACATTGCGCCAAGGAGCGGCGCGAAATTTTCAGTTTTATTATCTGGACAACTGCATTCTTACTGTTGAAAGGCGCAAGGTCCCTTCAGATCGTCCAGGGGCCCCTCCGACATTTTCAACGCCCTTCCGACCTGTTCAGGGACGCATCTGGGATCCGCGAAGCGAAGAGACATGATGTGGAGTTGGTGATATATATATAATACAAATAGGGCTTACTCTACAGGAAAAATACAAATCGGTGCTTTCGGGTATACTGTAACACCCTGACTAGGGGTGTTACAATATACCCGAAAGCTCCGCTTTTAATATGTGTATTGTGAAGTAAGTCCTCTTTGTATTTCATCTTCATCTGGGATCTCCACGTGCTTTTGACACTTCCGGTCTGACCAGGGACTCCTCTGACCTTCCAAGAAGCCCCTCTTGTGTGTCAAGGGGCCCATTCGGCCTGTTCAGAGGTTCTTCCGACCTGTCCAGGGACTGCACTGGCTGCTTTGTCGCCCTGCGGACATGCTTAGGGACAGGGGCGGCGGATTGCGGGGGGGGGGGCAGGGTACCCAAAATGCCCCCCAGTTGAAATACTGGTGGGGGGGGGGGGGGCAAAAGGGCCATTTTGCCCCCAGATTGGGGGCGGGGGAAAATGGGGGCGGGGGAAATCTGGGGGCGGGGGAAAAATGACCCTTATGCCCCCAAGGATTTTCGACTGCGGGCATTTTGGGTGCCCTGCTTCCCCCCCCCCCCCCCCCCGCTATCCGCCGTCCCTGCTCAGAGGCCCCTCCGACTTGCCTAGGGGCCCCTCCAGTCTGGCTAGAAACTCATCCGGCATGTTCAAGGGGCCTTCCAACCGGCCCAGGTACCATTTCGGTCTAGCCAGGGGCCCCTCTGACTTTCCAAGGAGCCCCTCCGATCTGCCCAGCGCCTCTTCTGGTCGGACTGTGCTGGCTGCTTTGTCAGCCTACCGACATGCTCAATGGGCCCTCTGACCTGCCCTGGGGTCCCTCCGTGCTGGTCAGGGGCCAATTTGGCATGTTCAGGGGCCCTTCTTGCTCGCGCAGGGGCCTTTCGGTCTGGTCAGGGGCCCCTCCGATCTGCACAGGGTCCATTTTAACTTTCCAGGTGCCCTCTGGTCTCTACAAGGGCCCTACAGCCTTATAAGGGGCCCTTCCGACCTGGCAAAGGACTGCGCTGGCTGCTTTATCGCCTTGGGTCATGCTCCGAGGGCCCTTCGACCTGCCCTGGGCCCCTCCATGCTGACTAGGGGCTCATTTGGCATGTTCAGAGGCCCTTCTGACCCACCTAGGGGCCCTTTTGGTCTGGTCAGGGCCCTCTGACCAGCACAGGGGCCCTTTTAGCTTCCCAGGGGCCCTCTGGTCTGTCCAGGGGCTCTCCAACCTGATCAGGGGCCCTTATGACCTGGCAAAGGACTGCGCTGGCCGCTTTGTCGCCCTGACGACATGCTCAGGGGCATCTCGACTTGCCCAGGGGCCCCTCTGTGCTGGCTAGGGACCCATTCGACGTATTTAGGGGGCACTCTGACCCGCTCAGGGGCCCTTTCGGTCTGGCCAGGGGCCCCTCTGACATGCACAGGGCTCTTTTGAACGTCCAAGGTGCCCTCTGGTCTTTCAGAGAGGGCCCTGGTGGCCCTAATGGGCCTCTGAAGTCCTCTAAACTCTCTAAAGACCACGCTTCGCGTGGTAAAGAGCCAATGATACCGCGCTTCGCGCTGTCTCGTCGGCCCTTTTCGGCGCGCTGCGCGCACCGAAAAGGGCTCTCGCGCGCCGAGAAGGTTCCCTCCTGGCCTCCAGGGGGGAGGCCGCTACCCCCCCGCCCCCCCGCCCTTAGCTACGTGCCTTTCGTATGTACAGTGTGTTTGACCGATAATAGTCGCAATCTAAGGTTTTGGATGGAAAGTATGGCCGAAAACTCAAATACCTTAATCTTGATCTTCAACCTGACTGTGACCTGACATATGACCTTATTCAGAGGCGGTCGCTGGGTGGGGGGGGCGTCGTGGCCATGCCCCCCCCCCCAAGGCAAATGAGGGGGGGAGCAACATATCTCCCCCCCCCCCCAAAGTCACTTGGGGCCCAGATTGACCCGAAGGGCCCGCCTTGGGTCCAGGTCAGAATGGGCCCTCTAGAGGTCAGAGAGGAGGCCAACTGGAAGCCAGAATGGCCCCTGGAGGATAAAGTGAGTCCTCTCAAGGCCAAGTGGGCCTCTGGAGGTAGGAGAGGGCCCTCTGGAGGCCAAAATGGGTCCCCTGTAGGCTAGAGTGGGCCCTATAGAGGTCAGAGGGGGCCCAATGGTATCCCGAAGGCCCTCTAAATGTCAGAGAGTCCTGAAGGCCAAAAGGGCCTTCTGAAGGCCAAAGGGCCTCTGAAAACCAGAGTGGGTTCTCTGCAGGTCAGAATGGGCCCTCTGGAGTTCAGAGTGGGCCCTCTGGGAGCCAGGGGGCCACTGGAGGCCAGAGTTGGCCCTCTAGAGGCAGGAGTGGGCCTCCTGAGGTCAGTGTGGGTTCCTGGAGGCCACATTTGGCCATCTGGAAGCCAGAGATGGAACTGTGGAGGTCAGAGTGGGCGGGAGGTCAGAGTGGGCCCGCTGGAGGTCAGAGCGGGACCTATGGAAGTCAGATGGGCCCAATGGAGTTCAGAGTGGGCTATCTGGAAAATATCCTCTCAAACCAGCAAAGGCCCTGTCGCCGCCGAATTCGGCCAGTTATTTTTTTTCTCTCTAAAATATTGTATTTTGGTCGTTGATTTGTTTTATGGCAAATTATTCGCCAAGACTAGAAGAGCCGGAATCTGCAAATACATTTTGCATAGTGTCATAGCGCCTATTTGGTTTCTCTCAATACGAGATCAAAGTTGCACTGCCCCCCCCCCCCCCCCCCCTACACTTTTCGTGACGTTCCTACGACCCTGTTAACATCCATGATAACAGATTTTCATCAAACCTGAAATGCAGTGTGTTTTGGCCCTGTCCATCTTGGCCCTGTCCACCTGAGGTCACCCAATGCCTGAAAATACCCTCTCAGACCGTCTGAAAGCCGCTTTCAGACCGGCATAAGCCATAGGGTTTGAAAGCCTCCAAAAGGTTAAAAACCAAGCCTCAGGTGTAACAATGCCCTTTCAAATCAGCGTAGGGCCCCATAGGCGTAACCAAGGGGGCGGGGCAAACGGGAAATTTTCCGCCCCTGAAGGTCCGTCCGTACGACGTTTGGTCCCTTTGGTCGAAAAAATGAATGATTTTTTTTAAGAAGAAAAAATGATGAAAATATACCCCTCTAAAATGATAGTGGGCCAAATCCGGTGAGTTTTTTTTTGGTGGGGTATCTTATGCCCCCTGAGCAAAAATGTCCCCCTCCTGGAGTGAATCCTGGGTACGCTACTGGTAGGACCCCTCGCACAGATCGGGGGCCCTTTCAGACCAACCGGGGGCCCTTTTGCCAAGTTGACCCCCTCCCCCCAAAGGCCAGGACTGCAACCGCCCCTGACCTTATTTTAACCAATTCGCGTATGCTTTAGATGCGTCTCATTGAGATTTCGAGAGAGCTTCCGATTGCCTCCTTGCGCGTCTCGCTGCGGTTATTGGTTCGGAAGATAACGAGGGGGCAGAATCTGCCCCCCCCCCCCAGCCCCCCCCCCCTTCTCGTTTCTCGTGTTTTCTCGTCGAGACGCATCGGCTGATATATTGGGTGACCTAGTTAGGTCATATCCACAAATTTGACCTGACCTGAGGTCAGGTCAAAGTCAACTCTTACATCAATTTATTTGTCTCGACAAGTCGAATACAATGGTGAAAACCCCATTGCTCTGATTTCTGAATCATGCTCGTACATGACCTGGGCGGTCACATGAGCTGACCTCGTAGAGGTAAAAGAACAGAAATGTGACATGGGGCTTGGCATTTGGGACAAGAGTGGTGGATCCACTGGCATGGGGGGAGCAAAGCGGTCATGCCCCTCCCCCAACCGCCTGAAATCGGCGCAAAATTGACACATTTTCTGATATATAAGAAAATATAAGCAACTTGTACTAAGGCAAGTTTGTTTCAAATCAGCTATCAGCACACAGCACTTATAAGCAAGTGAAATCCGATGCGTTTTCAGAATTGTGTGAGAAATTTTGGGATTTGGCCCCAAAACCACCCGTGCCCCCCTCCCGCCCCAACCACCGTTCTGGATCTGCCAGAGGGGGGGATCTGGTGAAAATTGGTCGAATTCAGCCATTTCCTATGGATTTATACGCGTTTTTAATTTGTCCCCATTGACTTATAATGGGGAAGTCACTAAATAGACCTGACCTAAGGTCACCGCATACTGGTTATTGATTCGACTCGGATTGCATCGTTTGTAATCGTTCAATCAAAATCCCTTGAATCAAAGAAGAATCGATTCACCACCGGATTTTGTGATTCTTGAATCATGATTGAATCAAAACCAGCATAGAAAAAAGGCTGATTGAATCAAAAACACTGTGCAATGCTATTTCAGTAGTGAGTCAAACGTGATTTGATCAACAACAAAAAAATGATTCTTTGAATCGGAAAGAATAATTTCTCAATATGGTTATCCATGAATCAAACGGTGACTGAATTATTCATATTCCAAAAAGAATCATGATTGAATCCTTCCAAAAAAAAAAGTGAATCAATAACCAGTCTGCTGGTTATACCCTATCACTGAATACGTTGATCTGGCAGCATCGGTGACAGACTGGGTATTGATTCACCTTTTTTGGAAGGATTCAATCACGATTCATTTTGGAATATGAATAATTCAGTCACCGTTTGATTCATGGATATCCATTTTGAGAAATGATTCTTTCCGATTAAAAGAATCAAAACATTTTTGTGATCAACTCACGTTTCACTCACCATTGAAATAGCATTGCACAGTCTTTTTTATACAATCAGCCTTGTTTCTATGTGGGTTTTGATTCAATCATGATTCAAGAATCACAAAATCCGGTGATGAATCGATTCTTCTTTGATTCAAGGGATTTTGATTGAACGATTCCAATCGATTCAATCAGAGTCGAATCAATAACCAGTCTGATCGGTGATGAAACCAGTTGTTTCAGTAATGAAAACTACGTTTCGGTGATGAAAGCAGCGTTTCGATGTAGATTTAGTTCTTTTTGTTGCATTTATTTTCGGTGATATGTTCAGTTATTTCAGTGATCAGAATAGTCATTTCAGTGAATGGGATAAATTATTCCGCTTTCCAAATTCCCAAAAGGCAACAGACAATTTGTACATACACTGGCGGATCCAGGGGGTAAATGCCTGCCCCCCCCCCCCCCCAGGAATCTGAAGGGGAATTCAATACAAGTATGCCTCCCCGCGCTTCCTCTGCACTGAACGTGAAAAACAATGATCTTAGGAGAAAACTTCATGAAAACGGAAGTTTTTCTCGAGTGATTGAATTTGAAGTTTTATGTATCCCTCTCTTTCAATGATAGACAAAACAGCGCACCTGATGCAGTTCAAGCAGCCTCGGTGACACTTAACCCGCGCACTGGGGGGGGGGGGCAGAATCTTCCCCCGCACGGATTTTATCAATACCTTGAAAACTGTGACCAATATCAACGTGAAACTTTCAGCACCTTATACTGCATCTCAATTATACATCTTCTGACTGAATTTCAATTAAATTGATGAAGTATTAGGGAGATAATGGACGTTCTAATGACGTCATGTCATGCTATTTTTTGTGGAAAAACGATAAATGTTTCAGAAATCGTAAACAATAGAGTTTTAATGCAAATTGCAAATAAAAACGCCTAAAGAAAGGAAATGACATTCTCTTTTAAATGGCGATCTCGCACTTTCGAAACGTTGGGTTTTTGGCCCCCCCCCCCACAAAAAAAAGTGTTTGCTGTTGACAAAAATCTACTTAATTAATTTTTGTGAATTTCACAAGTGAATTTATTAAGCTCGAATACCAAAATAAGGTGACCGACCCAAATACGAGCGGATAACAAAATGGGGAGGTACTTTTTCCACAAAAAGATGCCCCCCCCCCCCCCCCCCTAGGGATGTTTGGGTCTGTCTGCCAGTACACACCAGCTTTGAAAAAAAAGTGTTTCCCAACCCATGCCTGGCACTGTGTAGCCAAAGGGTCTCTGGGAGGAGAGGAGGCCATGGCGCGAGCGCTGCTGAGCTCCGGTAAGCCTGAGGACTACACCGACGAAAACGTAGTCATCGTAGAGTCAACTGAGCTCCCGGAGCTCGTCGATGAGCAGGTCGTGGCTCATTTTCGCTGATGTGGACGTTTGCAAGCCAACCTGGCTCCAACCTGCCGGCGGCTGAGTGGGGGCAGAACGACGAGTCCATAAGTTCAGTGAGTTCGTCACCAGCCTCAAGGTGACAAATGATACCCGGAGCGTGGCAATTAAGATGATCGACGACTTCATAAACACGTCCGCCAAAGATGAGGCCCAGCTGCAGGCACTTATGCAGGTGGTCGAGATCCACAGGCGGCAGTTCCCTGACTGCAGAAAGTCAACGCTGGAGAAATGCAGGTAACCCAGACCGTAAGGGTACACAGCCGTAACATATATATGGCTAGGTGCAGTCATAAGGTGTTATGCTCTTTAGTCAACGCGTGTTGAACCATTTGTAGGATGGTATGCATACACTGAAGTCATGCACGTAGCCAAGGGGGGGGGGGTGGGGGCGGCCGCCATCCCCCCCTCCCACACCTGGAGGCCAGGAGGACCCTTTTTCGGCACGTGCGGCGCCGAAAAGGGCCAAGGAAACCGCGCGAAGCGCGATGTCATGGCTCTTTACCACGCGAAGTGTCGTCTTTAGAGAGTGTAGAGCACTTCAGAGGCCCTTTGGGCACCAGGGCCTTCTCTGAAAGACCAGAGGGCCCCTTATACGTTTCAAAAGAGCCCTGTGAATGTCAGAAGGGCCCTGGTCAGACCGAAAGGGCCCTGAGCGGGTCAGAGGGCCCCCTAAACACGTCGAATGGGCCCCTAGCCAGCATAGAGTGGCCCCTGGGCAGGTCGAGAGGCTCCTGAGCATGTCGGCCAGGGCGACAAGGGCAGCCAGCACAGTCCCTTGCCAGGTCATAAGGGCCCCTGAGCAGGTTGGAGGACCCTTGGACAGACCCCAGAGGGCCCCTGGGAAGTTTAATAGGGTCCTGTGCAGGTCACAGGGGCCCCTGACCAAGACCGAAAAGGGCTCCCTTAGGTGGGTCAGAAGGGCCACCTGAATGTACCGATATGGGCCCCCTAGTCAGCACGGAGGGGCCCACAGGGCAGGTCGGAGGGCCCTCGGAGTATGTCGGCACGGCGACAAAACGGACAGCGCAGTCCCTTGCCAGTCGAAAGGGCCCCTTAGAAGGCTGGAGGACTCCTGGAGAGATCAAGAGGGCTCCTGGAAAGTTCAAAAGGGCCCCTGTTGCAGATCGGAGGGGCCCCTGACCAGACCCAAAAGGACCCCTGGGTGGGTAAAGAAGGACCTCTAAACATGCCGAATTGGCCCCTAGCCAGCACAGAGGGGCCCAGGGCAGATCGGAGGGCCCCTTGAGCGTGTCGCCAGGGCGACAAATCAACCAGCGCCGTCCGACCAGAAGAGTCGCTGGGCAGATCGGAGGGGCTCCTGGGCAAATCAGAGAGCCCTGGCTAGATCGAAAGGGTCCCTGGGCTGGTCAGAAGGGCCCTTGAACATGCCGGATGAGTTCCTAGCCAGACTGGAGGGGGCCCTGGCAGGTCGAGGGCCCCCTGAGCATGTCGGCAGGGCGACAAAGCAGCCAGGGCAGCCCCTGACCAGGTCGGAAGGACTTCTGAACAGGCCGAATGAGCCCCTTGACACACAAAGGGGGCTTCTTGGAAGGTCAGAGGAGTCCCTGGTTAGACTGGAAGGGCCAAAAGCACGTAGAGGTCCCAGATGAAGATTAAATACAAGGACTTCCTCCACGATACAAATATTAAAAGCGGAGCTTTCGGGTATATTGTAACACCCTTCGTCAGGGTGTTACAATATACCCGAAAGCTCCGATTTTTTTTGTATTGTAGGGTAAGCCCTCTTTGTATTTATATATATATATATATATATATATATATATATATATAATATATATATATATATAATATATATATATATATATATAATATATATATATCACCCACCACCACATCATGTCTTTTCGCTTCGCGGATCCTAGATGAGTCCCTGAACAGGTCGGAAGGGCGTTGAAAAAAGTCGGACGGGCCCCTAGACGATCTGAAGGGACCCTGGGCCTTTCAACAGTAAGAATGCATTTGTTTAAGTTTTATCCAGGGAATACAACTTTTAAAAATTGCGCCGCTCCGCAGCGCAATTTAACTACAAATTCAATTATATGCGGGTTATAAAAAAATGGCCCGTTTCTCGGCGCATTTGTGTTATGTTGCTACTTTCCTATATAATTGGGCGAAATAGTTCACTTTAGCATTTTTTTACCGCACTTCTAAGCGCACAATATAGCATTTCTAGAGGTCCGCACCATACACAATGCGACGCATTGATGAGAAAGCATATCCAGGGTATACGGCTAAAAGTTTTCGCGCCGCTCCGCGGCTGAATTTGTTTTCCAAATTGGTGTCGCTGGTTCCAAACTTGATATGGCAGTTTGATAACACCAGCTACTAAAAGTTGGTATGGCCCATGCCATACCTGTCATACTGCATTTCCCATCCTTATAACGTGCCTTTGCATCCGTTTTGTTTGGCCTTTTCAACGCTTGGGAAGGGGGCCCTTTCAACGTTCGGGAAGGGGTCCTTTCGATGCGCCCCCCCCCTTCCCTGGACGAAAATCCTGGCTTCGTGCCTGACTGAAGTTGTAGATAGTCATTCAGCTGGCTGGCTGGTGTGAAAAATATGCTGGATACGCCTTATCAGGGTAGGGGTGAGGGTTATACATGATTTATAGGGTGATACTGTTGTCTTAGTTTTCATATGCTTAGGTAGATTTGAGAGCATGAGAATGCAGGCGAATGCCGGTGGCTAGACATCTTCTTGAAACCCCTACTTGCGTGCGCGCACCAGTGCGTCCTTTCATTGTCGAACGTCGGTATCCGCGTATTTACAAGAAAATACATATTTACACATGTATTCAGTCCCACCTTTTTTAAATTGTCGAATCACATTTAATTGTATGTCTACATTTCAGGCGAGGTCAGCTGAACATGTTCGTGAATTTGTTTTTCTCCGAAAAAAAAAAATCTTGGAAGATATTCAACTTTGAGTTTTAAGCGGAAAATTGGGTTGGTGACGTCATATGATTTTTGTTTAATAACAGGGAAATCCTTTGTGCTTCCGAAATCCTGTGTATGGCACAATTTGTTGTCGACATCTATTGCGCAGAAAAGGCGAACCACCCCGGTCTCTAGATTGCGAACCACCCGGGGATTACGAAATGAAAGACGAAAATATTCCAAGGCTGACCCTAAAACAAGTCGACTATCATTACCAGTTGGGTAAAGAGAGCGACGCTGTTGGTTTAATGGCCCTTTTCAAATACACATGGGCCTTATTTTTACAGATGTCAAAATCAAACTCGAAAATCTTTTGGCTAGATCATTGTGGTTGTTTGAACTGCTACCATATTTAATTGCAATGCCAAGCCATCAAAATGGCTATATCAACTCAAATATAATGTTAAGGTGGGATAGTCCCTTTAACAGACGTTTTCATTCATATTCTCATATGATCCTAATTGAAATGCAAAAGGCATAATTCACATCACATCACAGCTGGGGTCATTTGTTTACTTCACATGAATACCCTAACACCTGGCTGCATCCTCACATCATCCCTATATTTTAACCAGCGCCGTGCCGGGGGGTTAGACACCCCCTCAGGTTTTTCGCGGATATCGGGAAAACGGCGACGTGCAGCGCCGCCATTTTTGGTACAGCTGCTTGTGCATCAATTGTCCACATTATGTTTTTAAAAAATCGGGTCATCTTAGGTCAGGTCACCAGACCAAGTCACGTGCCCCATCTCCCAAAAAACTTGTGGTCGTACCACAGTCACAGTTTTGGGATGATTGGTTCAGGCACGTAGCCAGGATTTCGTCCAGGGGGGCGGCCTCGAAAGGGCCCCTTTCCGAACGCTGAAAGGGCCCCCTTCCCAAGCGTTGAAAGGGACAAACAAAACGGATGAAAATGCACGTTACAAGGATGGAAAATCCAATATGACAGGTATGGCATGGGCCATACCAACTTTTAGGAGCTAGAGTTAGCGAACTGCCATATCAACTTTGGAACCAGAGACACCAATTTGGAATCAGCTATATCCAACTTGGAATATTGTTTAAGCTCAAGACCTGGAACTCTTAAACAAATTGCGCGGCGTGGCGGCGAGAATTTTTTAGTCTTATGCCCTGAGTATGCTTTCTCATCAATGCGTCGCATTGCGTATTGTGCGGACCTCTAAACATTATATATTGTGCGTTTAGAAGTGCGGTAAAAAAAAGTGCTTAAGTGAACTATTTTGCCCAATTATATAGGAAAGTAGCAACATAACACATAAATGCGCCGAGAAACGGGCCGATGTTTTTTTCTAACCCGCATATAATTGAATTTGTAGTTAAATTGCGCCGTGGAGCGGCGCGAAAATGTTGAGTTGTATTCCCTGGACAACTGCATTTGTACTGTTAAAAGGCCAAATGTCCCTTCAGATCGTCTAGGGGCCCCTCCGACCTTTTCAAAGCCCTTCCGACCTGTTCAGGGACTCATCTGGGATTCGCGAAGCGAAAAGACGTGATGTGGAATGGGTGATATATATAAAATACAAAGAGGGCTTACTCTACAGGGAAAAATTAAAATCAGAGCCTTCGGGTAGGTATATTGTAACACCCTGACGAAGGGCGTTACAATATACCCGAAAGCTCCGCTTTTAATATTTGTATTGTGGAGTAAGTCTTCTTTGTATTTAATATTCATCTGGGATCTCTACGTGCTTTTGACCCTTCCAGTCTGACCAGGAACTCCTCGGACCTTCCCAGAAGTCGCTCTTGTGTGTCAATGGGCCCATTCGGCCTGTTCAGAGGTCCTTCCGACCTGGCCAGGGACTCCACTGGCTGCTTTGTCGCCCTGCCGACATGCTCAGGGGCCCCTCCGACCTGCCCAGGGGCCCCTCAAATCTGGCTAGGAACTCTCCAGACATGCTCAAGGGGCATTCCGACCGGCCCAGGGACCCTTTTGGTCTAACCAGAGGCCCTCTGACTTGCTCAAGAGCCCTTCCGATCTGCCCAGCGACTCTTCTGGTCGGACTGCGCTGGCTGCTTTGTCGCCCTGCCGACAAGCTCAAGGGACCCTCCGACCTGCCATGGGGCCCCTCCGTGCTGGCTAGGAGCCAATTTGGCATGTTTAGGGGCCCTTCTTACCCGCCCAGGTGTCCTTTTGGTCTGGTCAGGGACCCCTCCGATCTGCACAGAGGCCCTTTTAACTTTCCAGGAGCCCTCTGGTCTCTCCAGGGGCCATCCAGCCTTCTAAGGGGCCCTTCCAACCTGGCAAGGGACTGCGCTGGCTGCTTTGTCACCTTGCAACATGCTCCGAGAACCCTCCGACCTGCCCAGGGGCCCCTCCGTGCTGACTAGGGCTCATTCAGCATGTTCAAGGGCCCTTCTGACCCACCTAGGGGCCCTTTGGACTGATCAGGGGCCCCTCTGACCTGCACAGGGGCCCCTTTAACTTATCAGGGGACCTCTGGTCTACCCAGGGGCCCTCCAACCTGCTCAGGGGCCCTTATGACCTGACAAGGGACTGCACTGGCCGCATTGTCGCCCTGCCGACATGCTCAGGGGCCTCTCGACCTGCCCATGGGCCCCTATGTGCTGTCTAGGGGCCCATTCGACGTGTTCAGGGGGCCCTCTGACCCGCTCAGGGGCCCTTCCGGTCTGGCCAGGGGCCCATCTGGCATGCACATGGCTCTTTTGAACGTCCAAGGGGCACTCTGGTCTTTCAGAGAGGGCCCTGGTGGCCCTAAAGGGCCTCTGAAGTGCTCTAAACTCTCTAAAGACCAAGCTTTGCGTGGTAAAGAGCCCATGATACCACGCTTTGCGCGGTCTCGTCGGCAGCGCAGCGCAGCGAAAAATGGCGGCGCGCAGCGCCGCCGTTTTTGGCACAGCTGTTAAGGCATCAATTGCCCACATATTGTAAAATTGTTGACCACGGGTCACCTCAGGTCAGGTCACCAGGCCAGGTCACGTGACCCCACCCCCAAAAAAAAGTGTGCGGTCGTACCACAGCCACAGTTTTTGGCCGATCGATTTCGTACTTACAGGATTTCATAAGAGTAATGGTACGTACAATTGGATATCTCGGATTTTTTTATCTCGGTGACCTAAGGTCGGGTCAATTTCGTGACCTCCCCATTATAAGTCAATGGGTAAATATTCAAATGCTTCCTATTCTGAGGATACGCATGATATCAGCCCAATTCTTTCTGGATCATGTTATTATATGCCATTCTTGAAGACTCAGGTGCATTTTTGGTTCAGTGACACCACGGTTGAATCTATCGTCTGATTTATTTTTTCTTCGTTCTATTTTTTTTTAATGTAATTTATTATTATTGGCAATACAGAGCTGAAACGCAACTGCTAATTTATCATAATAAAAATGTAAATGGGCATACCTGCTTACGTGATGAATATGATGATTAAGTGAATAATACATCTGAAGTGCTTTTGACGATCAGTACTTCTAAGGGCATGATCCCTTAGTAAATTTCCACAGGAATGACATAGTAATGACTTTTGCTGGCATTTTGACCCCCGAGTACTTCATGAGAAGGAGCATTTTGTCCCCGACCTTATCCATAAGGACAGCACACTTTACCACCCCTGAGTATAGTCCTCTATAGAGTTGTCCCATTGCAGAAGTCTTCGAAATGGCCGTGGTTTTTGTCCCGAGGAATGCAAATATAGCTCTTAAAGATAATTATCGAGCTTATTTCTTCTAAAAACTATTATTCTATCCGTAAAGAGGTCTTTTCCGAAGTTCAGGAATGATGGTACGACTAAAATACAGCAGCTGTAACGTAGCTAATATAGTATATTGTAGCTACCGAATTGTATGAAGCTGACCTATTTCAAACGGCACCAGCCTTCGACCAGTGGCGTCGCCACGGTTCCAAAACTTGTACGGACACACCATGACATCTAACCTTTCGAGCGGGGGAGGGTGGGGGTAGGACGTGGCCTTGCAGGGTGTCAATGCGGTGTTTAAAGGAAACCAGTCACTTCCATAATGGGATTTTTAGCGCTGAGATAGCAGTTTGGGAGGCCATGTCGATAAATCACCTACTGCATACTCTGGTTGTAAGGACTCTCCTGCTGAATATATTATATGTTTTGTCCTGTCATTGTGTCAACAAACGTAGCGCTGTGTCGAGAAGCTTCATATGTAGGGAAAGTATCCTATTAGCGACCCCTCCCTATTTGCGACCCCCATCTGTTGTAGGACACTGATCATGGAAAGCAACTTAAAGCATCTGTAAAAATGTTCCTCATATATATTTGGATAAATTAAGCCCGTAACCGGCCTCACGTGGTTCTAGAGGAACGCTCCAGTTAAAGGGATATTTCCACCTCACAGGCCAATATGGACTTTTTGGTGTGCATCTGTAGATTAAGTGTGTCCGATTTCACCTGCAAAATTTGGTTCCCGAAACTCCCCCCATTAGATAAAAAAAAATCGTACCGCTCATAATTGGCCGACATTCGTAAAATTCGAGTCGCCTCATCACTATTCAGAATCACTTCTTGCGGACTATGATTTGCTTTTGAATATTGTAAACTCAACATCACCATTCCGTCAGTGCACTTTAAAATGTAAATGCGTATACAGTTAATTATATTTTCAACAACCATAGCCTCTTTCATAATAAAACATGAATAAAACAACAAGAATTGCTATGACTCGACTTTGGGACCGTAGGCGGTAGGAGGTTCGTGTCCAATACCTTATAACACAGATATACTTATCAAGGTCAAGTCTCGGCGAATTCGGACGCTTCGGCTTTGGGCGGGCGCCAATTTCACAGCCAAACTGGATGAGAGCGGCCATCATGAATCTAGTACTGTGCACAGCTGGGACCAACGTTTTGGAGTCGGAAATAAATACAAAATAAATTGCTGATACCCTGCTCTAGGTGCTGCAGGAGCAAGTTTGAGCTTGAACATACACGATTGTTGATCCCCACCATTCATTTAAGTTGCTTTTTATAAATCCTCCGCAGGTGGCAATATCCCTTTAACACGCGCCCTGAAGGGGGGGGGGGCGAAATACGCCCACCCCTCCGGGTTTTCAAGGATAGCGCCGCCGTGTTTTGCACACCTGTACAGAAATGAACTTCCCACATTATGTAAAATTCTTGGTTGCGGGTCATCTCAGGTCAGGTCACCAGATCAGGTCACGTGATGACCTCAACTCCAAAACGTTTGCAGTAGTACCACAGCCACAGTTTTACGCCGATCAGTTTCAATTTCCCAGGACTTTATAAGGTCATAGATAGCAACAATTTGTTTATCTCGGATTTATAATATCGGTGACCTAAGGTCAGGTCAATTTCCTGACCGCCAACACTGTTTTGTCAATAACTATCGACATAATGAAGATAGAAAACAGACAATGGTATCAATGTGTTTGTCTCATAGAGGCACGTCTCCCAATATGCAACATGACCAACTTGGGTCACCACTTGACCTTTACCTGAGGTCAAATTTCTCAGTTGACATAACCCGGTCACCATGAAAATTATTCGAAACGCCTTGCCAAGACAGACGCAATGGCGTAAACACTATTTGCTTTATCTTTATTAGGTAAAATGTTATTTGCTAAAACTGTTTTACAGAAAAAAATCACCTTTTTGGCATTTGATGACCTCTGGAGCCTAAACTATTGACCTGAGCTCAAATATGTATGTCGATTGCAATTGTCAAGAGCCATCGATTTTTTTCTTCAGTTTTCTGCTAACTATCATAGTTTCCGATACATTTGGGGTGTTCGAAGCGAAGTCTTAAAACTTGAAAATCTTACCCTGATGACCTCTGGTGACCTTAATATTGACCTGAGAAAAGATGAACGAAAAACTTTCGAAAGAGCTTGTCTCAATCTATCTAACGTCGTTTTCCGCTTGTCGCTACGTTGCGTGGTTTTCGATATCATAGGGGGGCGAAATCCGCCCCCCTCCCCCCCATACAGGGCGTGTAATTATCAGAGGCCCTCCAAGGCACGTGTTAAACCGATACGAAGCAGGTACATTTATTATGCCAAACGTGTGCATTGCTAGCTGTTCTTACTATTTGTTGTTGCTGCGATCATATGAAAACACCCATGACTAGGATGCACATACATTCATTCGACATTTTAATTACAGTTTTCTTTCAAATGAAACAGCAATTCATTTGTTATTTACAGGAGCTGAAACGTGTCGGACCTCATATTCGCTATTAGCGACCTGGCCCTTTTGTTCGGGATTTTAACTGGGATACCTCCTAACTGATATGGGATCCCATTACGCTAAAATACCGATACCTTCCGTTACTGATCTCCATCCTAAGCGGGAGCTCGTAACGTTAGACTCCATCCCGTATTAGTGATTCACCAATGACACGTCCAGCTGCAGCAGGTGGAACCTGTGTCATGCCCTTCATGTTATGATAAAAGCTGTGTCCGGTTGCGAATGTC